>PVKE010005384.1:0-11079 GCA_004027555.1 Craseonycteris thonglongyai
TCCCCTCTCCTCCCCCCTCCCCGGGTAACCACCAAACTATTGAGTGTGTCCATATGCTGGTGCCCTCTCCCACTTCCCCTCCCTCTCTTCCTCCCTCCTCCTCCCCTTCCCTCAGGCAATCACCAAGCTATTGAGTGTGTCCATAGGTCTCTGTGTCTTTGTTACTTTCAGTTTTATATTCCACCTATAAGTGAGGTCACATGTTTCCCAATTCCTTCAGTCCGACTTATTTCTTAATCTTTAAAGACGTTTTTACCTGCATGTTCATCGCAGCACTGTTCACAGTGGCCAGAACATGGAAACAACCAAAATGCCCTTCGATAGATGACTGGATACAGAAGATGTGGTACATTTACACAATGGAATACTACTCAGCGATGAGAAATGATAAATTGCAGTCATTTCTGGCAACATGGATGGACCTAGAGACCATCTTATTAAGGGTCTGTCTTTTGAGAGATCACTTAGCTGAGGAGTGAAGTGTAGCTTGGGAGGAGCGAGCTGAGGTAAAGCGGAAATGGGCAGCACTCCTGCAATGGTGCCGTGGGGAGGGGATGGTTTTGGACCGCACTGGTAGCAGGGGGAATGAAGGGACATGGCACACTGAAAATATATTCCTGGACGAGACTAGATAGGACTGGGCGATGGATTGAGTGTGGGGTTGCTGGTCTGTAAGTGTAAAGTAGACAGAATGATCAAAGGTCATTCACATTTCTGGCTCTGGCAACTCCATGGATAGTAGTTCCATTGACTGCAAAGGAAAGACAAAGGAGAAGGCACAAGGACAGAGATGGACTTGGGCTTCCAGAACATGCCGTTTGACCAATTCAAATAGCAAGTGCTGTATTTTTTCCCTGTGATTCCTTTTCCTAACTAAAAGTTTAGAGATGATCTCCTCAGATTTTTCCTTGAGTGACTTAGATTAATCTTTACACTTTAATACGGGAATATCGTTTCAAGGTAGCACATCCTACAGATCATGCTGTAAATCTGTGTAGCAATTAGGATTTAGTAGTTTGCGAAGGAATCACAGCCAGCTAGCCTGTAACATAGCTAAGCATGTGGCGCCATCTTCAGGACAGCTTCTTAAAGGTTATAAACCAACCAGCCTGAAAGGCAAGCTTCTCCAGGCAGAACGCTTTTCAATGGAGTGAGTGCGACTCCATCTTGTTTGGTAATAAGCTGAACAAATTGTTTCTGCCAACACCAATTGCGTGACCAAATCCTTGTTTTCCAGAGAACGATGGTATTTTATCACAGGATATAGGAAAGATAGTGGTTGATTTTCCTTTGACATCATTCCAGTTTGAAAGTGTCTGTGAGCTGGACAATGAGCTTTGCTGTGGAAAAACCTGAAAAAAGAAATTAAGGCAGCATCACTATAGGTTTTCAGCGATGGGGCCCAGACTCTTCAGGGCTTCTTCAGTTTCATATATCTACGAATTTTCACTAGGTGCTTCATTAAATATATAAGTGGAATTTAATTCTTATGCCTTTGTGACAGTGACTGTTTACATGAATAGAAAAATAAGGGGAAAAATCATTTATCAGATGCTCTACCCAAATTTTTGGCTCAGGAAACATAATGTCATAGCTTTATGTGATCTCCACTTTAAAAATAAAAGGTTATAAATAAGAAATTAATATTATACCCTTAGCTAAAGACAGAAAGAGGCATAATATAACTCACAAGGTAACTTTTATTTCAAAAAGTCTCTCAGTCTTGAATTGTTCTGTTGGAAGAGGCTCCACCCTTTCTTTTTGCAGGGTTTAGATATAAAAACATGGGCATATATGTTTATCAGACTGTATCTGCCTCCCTTGTGTACGGGATGTACTGTTCGGCCTACACCAAGCATTTAGCACAGCCTCGTGAATAGCTGGTAGATAAACAGCTTGGCTTGTACAGGAGGGCAAATGGTTTCTACCGTCTTGCACTGCCCTGCTTGCAAATGGGCTTTCTTCCTAGACAACTGTCATTCAAAATGCATGTCTTTCGGTTGAGGAATTGTAAGTCACAGAGTGCCTATCAATCCTGAAAGAGATAGCACATTGATCTAAATTCCATTTCTAGACTAATGGAGGCCCAGCCCACCCCCTCAATGATGGCGGTATTTCCTGGGGTCCAAATTGCGCTTATGAGTGAGAGAAAGTGTGGGACATATAGACCAATGGCCAGTAATAGTATCTAGTAGCAATAACCTGTTTACAACATGTTGGGTAATTTACATGGATTATTATATCATTTAACAATAATAACCTATGAGTACTTTTTTAAATGGGTAGGTACTTTTATTATCCTCTGTGTTCTACTGTTCAGGAAATTGAAGCTTAGAGAATTTAAAATAATTGCCCAGGGCTCATACTCACTGTCTAGTAAAGCTATTGAAATAAATTTTAATCCAGGCATTCTCTCTCTAGAGCCAACTGGCTTGACCCAAACCTCATACTATCCTTTAAAGGGAAAAAAATTCTCCAAAGAAATAATAGCCCTAATCAAGAACCAGGCTAATAGAACAAAAGATACAGTGAGCAGAAGGTTCAAAACTGAGGGCAAGGGCAGAACCTGGGGTGATGCCCTGAGGTATACAGCAGTTCCTCTCACTTCTTGATAGTTCCACAGTCTTGGCACTGCCTGGGTGGGTAAGTCCTGGGCAGGATACAATAATGTACAGTGGTACCCTGGTACTCGTTAATTGGTTCTGGGAGGTGTGGTGAGTTCCAACAACGAGTACCAAACAAATTTTTCTCATAAGGAATAACACTGTGGTATCTCAGTACTTATCATTAATTGGTTTCAGGAGGTGCACAAGTACCAAACAAAGGATGAGCACTGGGACAAAATTTTTGTGTCAAAATGCATTGAGAAGATGCAGATGGCTCAGAGGATTGAGCACTCGCTTTGCAGTCCTAAGGTCCAAGCATCCAGTCCCAGTCCTGGCTCAGGCCCGTGAGGACCCGTATGCTGAACTGTGGTGTGCTTCCCATGTGTATGTGTATTTGGGGGGGGGGGGGCAGCCTCCCATGTGGGAGCCCGCTTCCCCAGCCTCCCTCACCCCCACCCCCAGCCCTGGTTCCTGCCCTGTGTGGCTCTATGCCCACCTGTGTTGAATAAAACTTTGTTGAAAAACTGATGATGTACAACTATGGAGACTGCTCTGGGCCCTCCCCTTTCTCTTTCTGTCTTTATCTCTCTCTGTCATAAACAATAAAATAAATCTTAAGAAAAAAAACAACCCTGTCAATTATCAAATTCCACAAGTTTCAAAGCAGTTGAGTACTAAGGTGTGACTGTATGTCCTTGAGACTTCTGAGGGTGAGTCTTGGAGAGACTGAGTCTAGCATAGATGAAAAGGTAGAGAATTAAGGAACTCACTGTTGTCTTCACATTTTGCTCTAAGATCAAGCCTAGAGATTAAGAGTCACAATCTCTGACAATAGAAATCAGTATATGACATTAACAACACACACTTAGCAGGAGGAGAAATAAATGATATACTTCACCCTAGTTAGTTGGGCCCAGATTGGGGTACAGAGCATGGCATGGGCATTGTGAGACCACAGAGAGGCCATTAGGCAAGTCAATGTGTTGTCCAGGACAGGAGCAGCCCCAGCCCCAGGGACAAGCTTGGGACTTGGAGTCTGAGCCCTAGGTCCAGGCTGAGTAGTGTCACTTACTGTATGACTTTAAACAATTTATTTAAATTGTTTACTCTTTAATGTACTCAGCTGGAAAAAAAAAATGGCAGTAGCAGTTACTGAACATGATTGCTGGGATATCAAAGAAACAACATATGTGAAGCACTGCAAGCTATAGTACCAGTGAGCTTCTTATGAATGCTAGACATTAGGAATAGAAAATTAAGATACAATCCTTGTTCACGAGGAGTTCACAGTCTAATGATATATAAGTGTTAGCTATCTTTAGTATTGGGAGATCCCTCTTCCTTCTAATTATCCCTCTCACTCCTCCATTTGAATATTGTCTAAGCTTGGATTTCCTCAAAAGACCCTGAGACAAGGATTTGAGTGAAAAGGGTTTATTTGGAGGTGCAAGGAAACATGGGTAAGGTGTGGAAAGTGACATACGAGAGGAAATATTGCCAATATATAGTGCATTATTGGGCCAGCTGCTACCTCAGGCCACTCTGGAAAATGCTGCAAAACACAAGGCTCAGGGTTTTGCCACCTAAAGAAGAGGGAAGCCAGAGTATTTTTACACCAACTCCCATAAATTATAGGTTGAATATTTTTTTTCACTGGGTGTTAATTTCTTGGCACTTCTGGCTTGCCAGGGTACAGGCAGGGTATCTCACAGCAGCTTCAGTAAAAGGCCTGGGGCAAAGAATGGAGATAGTAGCCATTGGAAGATGGCGGGAGCACAACGACATCCTAAGAGCAAAAGATGTGGTCAGTACACTGACAACATCTGCAAAAGTCAGTCCATTGCCTCCAAAGGTGTCCAGATAGGCTCACTCTCTCCCTGGCACCCAAGGCAAAACAAGGAAGAATCATGACACTCAGCACTGTAGAGGTGGGGGATACATAAGGAGGCTAAAGGCCCACTAACACTTTCTAATGACATCTTTGAACCATGAACTATTGTGCTTTTCTAGGGAATTGTCAGAGCTGTGCAAGTCGACAGAACTATTGCTTAACTTGAACTTTCTGTGGTGATGGAAATATTCCATATATCTATACTGTCGAATACACTAATCACTAGTCACATGTGGCTCAGCACCTGAAATGTGGCAGGTATGACTGAGAAACTTCACTTTTACTTTCATTTAATTTTAATTTCAATAATCACATGTGGCTAGTGGCTACTACACAGGACAACATAACTTTAGAGTAGTTAAATTATGTTTTATTTTTCAAAAATTGCCCTAATAATATTCTTCATTAGGGATAGAGGTAATCAAATATGTTACATGGCTGAGTGTTAAAATCAATATTAAGTAGGAGCTGAGTCACAATTAAATATTATCATCCTAATGGAAACTTCTGGGACAGGAAAATAAATGTGAAGTCTTATCAACATTTACCTTTTTTGTTGATAGAATAGCACAGAAATAATAATATTTCAGCAGCTCTAATGCATATTGATGATTTTACATGAATGATGACTGGACTGAAATTGGTAGAAAAGCAGAAAATTTTGAGATACATAATTTTTCTTAATAATTTTTTCACTGTCTCTTTAATTATACCTCATATTATTTAAATTTCTACAAACATTTATAGACTCAAATTTTATATATTAATAGTGTACTTCACAAGGTTAACTAGCTACACTCTCTCTTAAAATCAGATTAATTATAATCAATTTTCTTCTTTATTTAACTATTTGAAGTTTTTAATAATTGTTTTTCTACATAATTAATAGCTTCCAGAATCACCATTTTTATTGTACTTTACTCTGACAGTTTGTTCGCTTTAATACGTGTTTGCGATTTGTGTCAGCTCAGGTGTAACTGGAATCAGGGACTGATGTTATCTTGGAGGTCACAGTGGTTCATGTGTGATTTTTCCCAGCATGTTGATGTTTTGTGTCACTGTGTAACAGCAGCTGAATGCAAAGCACACTATGCAGCTGAACGTCTTGGGCTGGGTTGCACTGAGCCATTTCACTCCCGGTCCTCCTCTTGGCTCCATTGGGCCGCAGGCTTTCCCGGAGGAGTGATGGCACGGTTCTCACTGATCCTCGTGCACTTTTCTCCCATCTCTATAACACGGCAGCCCCAGCCCTTCCACCAGCTAGATTTAGTGGGTTTGTTGTTTTTTTTCCTTGTTTTACTTAAGTGTTTTTCTAATGCAAGGTCTTATTTATACAATAGTATTTTTCGTTAGTCATATAATAGTGTTTTAAACTGTGCTGTATTTTTATTAGGATTATTATTGTCTTTGTTGGCACACCATTATGAAGCTTTATATGTTTTGTGTGGAAATTGCATATGCCTTGAGTAGCTTAATCCTGATACTATTCTTTTGTTTTGTTTTGTTTTTTAATAAGATTTATATTGTTGCTTGAGAGAAGGAGAGCGGAGAGAGAGAGAGACAGGGGAGGGTCCAGCGCAGTCTCCGTAGATGTGCATCGTTAGTTTTGAAGTTTCATTTCACACAGGTGGATGTGGGCCAATTCAGGGCAGGAACCAAACTGGGGGCCTTTCACATGGGAGTCATGCCCCAGTTTGGCATATGGATTTGCACAGGCCGGGGCTGAGATTTGATCCCCAGACCTCGCGGTTGCAAGGCAAGCTCTCAACCTGTTGAGCTATCAAGGCATCCCCTGATACTATTCTTTTCAGTGTGTAATGTTTTATATTTGAGTTGGTTTTTCTGTTTTCAGGCATACACATGTTGCTTAAGGCAAAAGCACCTGTACGTCAACTTTTCAATTAAATGAGAGAAGAGCAGCAACAACAACAGCAAAAACCTATAAGAAAATCTGGACTCCAAATTGCATCTAGACTGATTACCAATATTGGAAAGTGAATATTTACATATGAACAACATTCCTAGCAATGGGCTTTGTTGTTTTATATTACTGATTTTGCTAAACCAATTATATATGATGATAACTTCCTGACAATCATGGGCCACACACAAGTCTTGGGATTCCAAAAATAACAGTGAAGATGGTTATTTGATCTCCCAAAGACCTAGACCAAAGGCAAAGGAAAGTATAGATTTGGGCTAAACACTGAGACCAAAGATGAAGTTCCACGTCTCCATTAGAAAAAAGAAATGTGATTTTGGTATGTATGTTCTTTAGGGCCTTAAAGACTGAAGAATATGGCATACCTCTTCCTACCCACATCTAGCAAGCTTCTTTTTTGACCCAATATAATGCCCATTCTTAAGATATATGTAGAAAAAGTCTTCATGAATGGCATGTTCATATTATAGAGTTGAGTACTTCTCTCCTAGGTAAAAGGAGTCTGATACCAAGTGGTACTTATGGAGAAGCTCTTTCTTGTGTGTGTGTGTGTGTGTAGAAGCAAATATAAAGATCAATTCATATATACCCACTTCATTTTAGTGCTTTAAAGTATTAGTTTTGCAAAGAAAGCTATAATAATAACGTATCTTAAAGTACATGTGCATTAGTTTGAGTTATATACTTTTAACAACCTACCACATCAAATTTGGGGTTTCTTAATACCAGTGTAAATCAGTACTCCCCCATGACAAACAAGGGAGGCTAAGATAGTCACAGATTAGCGCAGAATGTTTTCCAGGTTGGCATCTACTGCCCCAGGTGCCTCCTGATGATCAGGTGTTTGGAGGTAGGTCTCTGTGTTACTGCCCTGTTGGGCAGGCAGGCTATGGTGCCACCCATTTGAGTTCCAAGCTAGGTTATGCTACTTCCTTGCTGTGCGACCTTGGTAAATTACTTAGTATCTTTTATCTCAATTTTTTCATTTCTAAAAGTAGGAATAAAACAATTCCAACTCTATAAGGTTACTGGGAGGATTAAATGTAACAAATGTAAAAGTAATTAGCATAGTGCCTGGTGCATACTAAGTGCTTGATGCATGTTAGCCTTCATGATGATGTTTTTTGAAGGTTTTTTTTTTCCCCTCAAAATTATTGGTGAAATCATGACTATGAAATTGTTAGCATGATAAGAAGTTGCTCACCAGAAAAAGCATAGAATGCTGTCGCAGTGACTGGAGTCAGAGTGGGGGAAGTCAGTCACGCTGATCCTCGGAATTGCTTGTCTACCATTTCTTCTCTGAAGCGCAATGTCTGACCCTGCAGACAAGAGGATGTTATACATTCCTGAATGAGAATTTCTGCCAAATAAAACATGGGAAGTAACACAATTAATGACTGTAGGCTAATGTCTAATAGTCAGTTAGATATTGCTAGTGACTTCTGGTCGATCTCATAAACAAGCGTTTCTATATATATTTTTCCATAATCTATTTTCTGTACGCATTCCTGCAGTACACCAGGCTATCTATGACGGCACGCCGAGAAGCCGTGGAGGAGCGTGTGTGTACTTGTGAGTACAGGCTCTAGCGCCAGAATTTCTGGCTCTTTCATAAACCAGTTCTGAGACTCTGGGTCTTGGTTTTCTCATCTGTACAATGGAGATAGTAATGCTATCTACTGCATAGGTTTATTATAAGGACTATATAATTTAATCAATATAAAATTCTTTGTATAGTGTCTTGTGTATAATAAATATTTAACAAATAATAAATGTTAATTATTTAAAATTTTTATTTATTTTTTGAGATTTATTTATTTTTTATTGTTTGAGAGAAGGTGAAAGAGACAGACAGACAGACAGAGAGAAGCGGGAGGGGCCAGAGCAGTCTCTGTAGTCATACGTGATTAGTTGTGACTTGGTTTCATTCCACACAGTGGATGTGGGGCATCCAGGGCAGGAACTGAACTGGGGGCCTCCCACCTGGGAGGTGAGAACCTTTGCCACCATCCCGATGGTTATCAGCTGTGCTGCAGTTTAGCATATGGGGTTGAATGGGCTGGGCTGGGAAATGAACCCTGGATCTCATGCTTGTGAGGCAAGCACTCAACCACTGAGCTATCTCAGCATCCCTTCACTTATTTTTAAGCGTTATAAAAAAAAAAAAAGAAAAAAAAAAGGGGGGAAGCCGGGATGGCTCAGTGGGTTAAGCGCTCGCTTTGAAGCCCCAAGGACCGAGGATCAAGGACCGAGGATCGAATCCCGGCTCCAACCCAGGCGGACCCACGTGCTGAACTGGGGTGTGCTTCCCGAATGCAGTGAGGCCCCCAGTTCAGTTAAAAAAAAAAAAAAAGAATATTTAAAAAAAAAATTTACCATTTTACAAGAAAATAAAATCACCTATACCCACAGCCCCTGCTATAAGTATTTGAAAATGAATGGAAATGGCAATAAAGGAGAAGAATAGCAACTATTTCCACTCAGTTGGAGGAAGTTCACTAGGGAAGAACCTTTATAACTCTTAAGGAGAGAAGGTATATAACTTGGTGACAGGGTGGAGAGGGAGAGAGAGAGAGAGAGAGAGAGAGAGAGAGAGGAATACACAGGTGAGGCAAGAAATAATGAATAAAATAAGAGGTGAGTAGTTTTACTTTGTGGAAAAGAAAAATGGATAATGGGAGAAGAAAAATAATAAGAGATGATTGTGAGATGTTAGAAAAATACCATTAAAATGATTAGTTATGCTAATACTAGCTAGTCTAATACAAAAATGCTGAACTGTCAGTGGCTTAACACAAAAGAAGTATTTCCTGTACATGTCACAGTCTAGTAAAGCAGTTCCTGGTTGGGCACTCTATTCTAATGACATTTTGGCATCCAAGTCCCTCCCAGATGTGGATCTACTATCTTCAACACATAGATCCCAGGAGCCACCTTGTGGGGACTTGTGTTCCAACCAACTAGAAGAGGAAATCTTGTGGAATAGTGGAGGTGGGAGGTTTTTATGAGGCCAGGCATTTATTTCGGCCCACATTTCACCAGCCAGAATTCAGTCTCATGGCTGGACCTACATTTAACTGTATGCTCAAGAGAAAGGATATGGATTTTGAAACTCATCACAGCCTCTGCCTCAGAGACTTCTGTGCAAAATGCCTATGTCACCCTTCTTGATATAAACCAATACAACTTCATAATTCTATGAATAAGGAGAAACCAGAATTGTACCTGGACATTCAGGCACAAATGAACTGAATCTATGTCATTACTACATAATAATAAGTTACAGAATAATTTTCACACACATAAAAATCATCTCCAGAAGGCCTTTCCATGATGACTTTAGAAGATAGCCAAGTGTGAGTTCTTAATCTGTTAGAGTCATTGTGCTAAGAGCTTTGTAGATATTATCCAACTTATTTACCTTTACTATATTGCTGTGAAGTAGAAGTTATTATTTCTATTGTACAGATTAAGAAACTGAGTCTGGAGAAAGGTCCCAACTTTCTCAAGATCATATAGATAATAAGTGATGGGACGGATATTCAAACATAGGTTTTAATACCAAAGCTATCAGACTCTACTGTTTCCTGCAACTTCTGATCATTTCTTAATTCAGAATTCTTTGTATGCAAGTATACTCATGTGCTACTCCAATATGCCTGTCTGCGAACTTCGGTGTGCATGTTGATTTACAAGCTGTTATCAGTTAGCCATTGCTATGTAACTCACAATCCCCTAGTACAGGGGCTTACAACAAGAATATAAGAATAACTTATTTCTCACTATTATGAGAATTGACTGGATGGTTCCACTGGGTATTAGATAGAGTCATTCAGGAAGCTGCACCCAACTGGTGACTGGGCTGGTCACAAGGTCTGAGACAGTGTCTCCCACATGACTGGGGACCTGGTACTTTCAGCTGTGTTACCTCAATTCTCCTTCATATGGTTTTCACTCTCCATGGTTTTTCCTCCTCTAGGACGTGTCCAGATGGCCTCTTTCTAGAGCAAAAGACTGGACTTCCTTTACAGCATGTGAGCTGTCTTCAAAAAGGAAGGAAGCAGAGGCTCTGAGGCACGGAAGGGCTAGCTTGAAAACAGTTCAGTGTTACTTCTGCCACATGCTATTGGTCAAAGGAGCCCCAAAGCCAGCCCAGAAAAAAAGACTGAGGAAAAGACTTCATTCCACCTTTAATCCACCATTCAACACTTTTTGTTCGTGTGTCTGGCACTGTCATTCCAACTAAACTCCTGAAGGCAAGATCAGATCTGGGTCTTCTTGGTTTTACAATTGGCTATAAGTATAGAGGACTATGTTCTGCATACAATGGATCTCAAAAAAAGTCAGTTGAGTGACCTAGAAAAGCCATAGCTTATACAATTTAGGTGGGAGAAAAAGCAACCTGGAACACTCACAAGAGAGCACAACTCCTGCCTCCTCCCCATAAAATGTGCTGAGTAACTCTTTGCAACCATTTTGCTACCATAGAAACTGTGGCAGTGCTTTGATATCTTTACATTCTCTGCTTCTGTGCTCACCCAATTTCAAATGCACACCCACCTGTCAGAGATAAAATATGGAGCCTTTCTGCTGATTTAATTTTGAAAGTCATGATGAGTGGTACGTATGGAATTTAGGGC
>PVKE010005384.1:11179-59343 GCA_004027555.1 Craseonycteris thonglongyai
GTGGGTCCTGCCTGGGCCGGAGCCGGGATTCGATCCTCGGTCCTCATGGCCTCAAAGCGAGCGCTCAACCCGCTGAGCCGTCCCGGCTTTCCCCTCAGTACCTATTTTTAAGCATAGGCAGCTATAGGCCTCAGCTTAGGCATATGGTTCACTACTTTATAAGGGATATTTGCTAGGTAAGGCAACATACACACACATGATGTATAAGCCAATAACTAAGATAAAAAAATAAAAGAATATAAAATTGTACAAGCATAAAAGAATAAAACTGAATAGAAATTAGCTGTTAGGTGATTTTATCAATAAAACACAGAGCTGGCTCCAGAAAACATGAAATAGCTCAGTTAAATTTACTCTGCCTTTCTTGCATGGGATACCCTCAAACAGATTCTCATGTAAGGATTGCTGTACTAGAAGTAATACCTTCTTCCATTCAGGCCTCTTTCTTTGCCAAGATTCCTCTCAGTAGAAAATGACAAAAAATTTATAAGGGTTACATACAAAAGCAAAGGCCTGGAGCATATTGTTAGAAAGATAAAGACTGTTCATTTGAGAGTTCTCTGTTTCTTTATTACCTAAGAAAAGACAAAGTAGTAATTGACATATGGTTCTTGACAGATGTTGACAAAGGAAAAACATGTAACTAAGCCCCTTGGAGCTTTTGCGAAGGGTAATTATAACACTTGTCTCCATGTTCCATAACCTCAAGAGTAGAGTCAAATCTACCACCCCTACCCCCTTACCCTAAGTGCCAAGCAGACATCCATGCAGATGTTACAGGACTATATCAGCATCTGGCCAAAGAATAGAATTCTCTTATCTCACTCAAATAAAGGGCATGCACAACAGAGACCATTTTAGACTGAGTGCTTTGTTATAGTCTATTGTTAATCTCTTGAAATAGATTGATTGCTATGGAGAAATAATTCACCAAACATTTTTCCTTTTTAACTGTCAGAGCTTATATGTGGGCATGCACCATAACATTAAATAATTTATTGTTTTGCTCCAATATTGTTTCTATATTTTATTTGAAAAATAGTAGGATGGTAGGAATACTAGCAAATATGCTATTAGAACAGCAATGCATACAAATAAGAATTAGATTTTTAAAGGAAATGTTTTTTTCCATATTTGCCAAACATCCAGATGAAAAGCTGAAAGATGGTCAGTCATACAGATGTTCTAAATAACCAGATGTTATGTAGAGAAGATATTTGGCAACAAATGAAACTTTTGGTTTTTTTTTGTCCATATGGTTCATTCTAGTTTCATTTTGTATAAAATTGTAATGGAAATTACAAACATACTCATATTTTGGTTTTTAAAAATAAAAGTGAAGCAATATGTATGTAAGAATATTGTTTTTATGGTTTTTCTTTGTGTGTGTGTGTGTACCTGCAGTAATAAACTGAAAATTTCTAGGGTATTATATGAAACAGAATTGTTCATGATAAAATATCACACTGATCTGATTTTAGTACAGCCTGAATTCTTTCTTCACTTTATATTACTCCATACTTTAATAGTATGGCTAAAAAGTAATCTGAGTGTTTGTTTTTCCCTTATATTTTTCCAATACCACTTCCTGCGAATTCCCTCCAGCAGCAAACTCTATGAGTCATTAGCAGAGAGGGGTGCATATCAATGAAAAGCACTAATAGCCATAAGGCTTCCTAAATTTGCTTTCCAAACGGGGCAGCTTCAAAGAAAAGAATCCAGTTAGTATACAGAAAATAAAGACAGCAACATGTAGAAGTTTCTGATTAAATGCAAACGTTATACCATAAAGCATGGAACCCAATTCTTGCAGAGCATTGCCTCGGAGCTGAAGCTTCAACTGTGCCTTCAGAAGGTTGTTCCAGTATTCTCTGAGGCTGGCTGCTTCTGCATGATGTGGCATGTGATAATACCAGTGGATCCTATGGTCATGTTCTATCCCTCCTTTGTTTTAAAGTGGTTCCCCTTGTTGGATGCTATATTGTCTAGAATCCATGGGTGTGGATTAAGACATTCTATAAGTTCCCAAATAGAAGTTCTGGCTGAGAGTCTACAGGAAGAAAAGGCAAACTTATACATGAAATAAGTATCTTTCCTTTGTCTTTCTAGGATAGAAGCAGTCCAATGTGGCCAACTTGCCATGAAGTGAACATTTGGATTCATTGACAAATAGTATCATTCCAGGGGCTCCATGCTGAAATTCAGAGTCAACAGTAGTTACATGGCCTTTTAATATAATGATATTACTTGTCATAATACTGCTCATGTTGTACCATAGAAGTCATGCATTTTCTGTTCTTATCCTCACCATTTACATTTATTTGATGTCCCAACAGTTAGAATCATATGTTCTAATCAAGAAATAGGACAAACGCATATTTTATTCCAAGATGCCAAAGTTGACACCAGCACATTCACACATATTCTAAAATTTTAAACAAGTAAATGTATACAAATCTGATCCTTGCTTGCATGAAATATCTGTCTCATATTCATACTCATAGTAGTTTCCTATAAACTGCTTTCATCCAGAACAGCAGGCAACTGAAATTATATTCTACCGCTACTAAAGGGACATCATTGTCATGTTTGTTTGTTTGTTTTATTACACAACAAACCATTATTGGACAATCAACAATTTCTGA
The DNA here is from genome assembly GCA_004027555.1 of Craseonycteris thonglongyai. Taxonomy (NCBI): domain Eukaryota; kingdom Metazoa; phylum Chordata; class Mammalia; order Chiroptera; family Craseonycteridae; genus Craseonycteris; species Craseonycteris thonglongyai. The sequence goes on from PVKE010005384.1 coordinate 13,825, forward strand.
GATATGGAATTCTTTTAAGAATAGGGGATGTTGAAGAATGGCAATACACAGTTACTTTTGTATATATTTCAAAGACTGTTGTTTGCATGAGCAATTCAACTTGTTCTTGGTTGTTCCAGAGTACAGAGACAGGAAGAAATAGAAACTATTAATATGGGCAGACAGATTTTGACTAAACAGAAATAAGGTTTATGACAAAGCTATATAGAAATTCAATGGGTTGTATCTAAAGGTAGTGAGTGTTCAAAAGAAGGTTGAATATTCATGTATCTAACACAGGGCTACTTGAGTAAATTTTAGGGTTATTTCAGAAAGAATTCATGGATTACATAAGAAGTGAAGAGATCGTCTCTGAAATAATCTAAGAAAGCAGCACAGCACAGTGAAAAAAAATTGTGAGCTTAAACCAAAACCTACTATTAATATAATAGCTATGTCAACTTTGTCAAATTATATAATTTTCTCCTCTATACATGGGAAAAATAATACAACCTAACTTGCAGCATTATGTGACCCTCTAATATAATACAAATATGTGTCTAATAGAATCTCTAGCACATAGTTCAATAAAATTTCTTATTATGCTCTGATTTTATATAATTAAACCTTCTGAAGCTGACAATGTTTGGCCTTTTTAGTTTATAGAAATGGCAATTACATGTGATTTAATCTGATATTATTAACAAAACTAGATACAATTAAATCCCAAGTCCTAAAATGTCTAAGATTTCAAAACTCAGATTTAGGATCTAATATTTAAAAATTATTTGATTTCTAAATAATCTTTATTATTTTATCATTAAAAATCATAGCATGATGGTTTAGACATGAGAAGTTTTCTTCTTGGTTCTTTTCAGCTCCAAATGATTAGGTTGGCCTCTGACCTTGAAAAAGCCTTTTCAAAATGATATTACTCATGCTATACTACATAAGTACAAAATTGCTGCATTAGACAAAATTCCAAAACCCATGTGGCCTGGAAGCCCACATCACAAATTTATGGAGAGGGAGCATGTATGGGTATACAAGTCATTATATTTCCATATCCCTGTCATACACCCTGAAAATTAAAGCAGATTACTGAGGAGAAATTAGGCAATCATGTTAACTAATGCTGTCCTTGTCAACTTGCTCTCCGGAAGTATATGAATAAGGGGGTGTGAACTGATTATATCCATGCATCAGAGAATCTCTTGGGGCATAGTTTTGGCAAGTGTTGGAGCTTTAGTGTTTATATATGTTCTGCGGAAGTGAACATGAAGCTTTAGTATTTATATTCTACCATAGTTTAGAATTTCAATTTTCTATTATAAGTACTTTCTGCTACTGAAATCACGTGAGTCCACTTGAGGTATTTGCATAGGTATATTTTAAGGCAATCTATTTTCTGACATAAGTAAGTGTTTGGTACTTTAATTATAACTCATCAAGAAAGACCATCTATTTACCTGTCTGTTGATCAAAATTTCTAAATTATGGAGGGAGGAAAAATGTGAATGCCAGCTATACTTAAAAGAAATAACAATAATTTACTTATACAAAAAAATTATAGTGCACACATAATAAGCTATGATGGATAATGCTTTAGCAAACTGACTGGATATATCAGTTATATAATTATTTAGAACTTACATTTATAAAACATATTAAAACAAACAAATCAAGAAATATCCCACTAACTCAACCTTTGCAAAAAAAAAAAAAAAAAGATAAATTTTAAATAAAAATCCTTTTACCTGTAAAAGTAACTAATAATAACTAATAGCTTATGGCTAAAATGACACTTTAAACTATATTCTAACGCTCCAGCAGAGATACCACTGTTGATTCCTTTATACTCAGTTTGACAAAAGAAAAATGTGTTTGTTTTTATAAGACAAATACTTAGGTACAGGTCTGAAAACTAGAAGGAGTTTCTGTCCCAGCAGAACTGAACAGATTAAGTCTAAAACAATATTTTAAATAATTACTCCATAAATCAAAGCAAAGATTAGGACAAAGTTCCATGAATGAACATCAGGGTCATAGCCTAGGTTCAGGAGAGGGGGAGGAAATACAAGGAAACCAAAACCAGTGCAGCTAGCTGTCATTCTAGGAACAGGGCAGATGGTTAAAGGCAGAGATCGCATAAATAACTAAAAGAGCCAAGGTCTGAACCACGAGTCAAAAGTTATGAGAATAACACAATGACTCTAACACCTAGGAAGCCAGGAAGAGGTGTCTAGTCTCAGGAACCAAAGGGCAGTTGCCTCTCTGGCACGGTCAGACGAGAGGCAAGTATGGGCTTATTGAGAGTTTGCACCTGTTCAACAAGATCAGAAGCCATTCTGATTCCCTAGAGGTCATTTTAATGGAATATAAGGATATAGACAAGTCAGAGGAAATCCAACAGATAGAACACTCTTGAACTGATCAACTTTGGTGAGGTGACGTTTTCTTCATGATTTCCTTATTTCAGGACAGGAGAAAGAGAACCAGGACTTTGCATTGTTATATATGGCAAGTGTTGATGTTCTTCTTTTAAATAACATTTCCTGGATTATGTCTCGTTATTGGCATTAAGGAATGAACTTCAGTTGTCTCCTCAGGGAAGTAAAATGTGAGTTTGTTTATCTCCTTGATTCAAACCAATGGGAGAGAAACAACAAGTAAAGGGAAAGAGTGATTTAATCAGGTAGTTTGTAATTTAGAAAAACGCCATAAATAATTCCCATATTATACTAAGAACACATTTTCTTTTTCTTGGCACCTCTTGCTTCATGATTTTCCATTCCTATCCTTAGCATTTACAGATTATAAATGAGAGATTGAGAGGCCCCACCAGTCCATTTGCCTCCTGAGATACTACCAACACATGCTCCAGAGCTCCAGTTAGTGGGCTCCCAAAAGATCATCAAGTGGAAAGTCTAACATTTCCCCTAAGTGATGTTATTAAGCTAATGATTTTCTCTGACAGGAAGCTTTTCTTCTGATACCGTCTAAATTTTCCTCTTCCCAATTGCGTCTAACTGCTCACTCCCATGGTTATCTCTTTATGCACTGGAAAAAAATACTAACCCCCTCATCAGTTTACTATTTTTAGATCTGGTTTTATCAGTCCATATAGTCAGATAGTTTATATTTAGCTCCTCTTGAGTTCCTCCCATTAGTCATTCAAAATCCTCATTCCCTTAGTCATTTTGTTTTGTTTATGATGCTTGGCTTAAGAATAAAAACAGCAATTGTAGAAACAGCTCATAAAGTGAAGTCAGACATTGATTTTACATATTCCTTGGAACTAATCTAACATTCAATTCTTTTCCAACCCATATCTCCTTTAGCTTCCTGTAATTAATTTTCAGTCCCTTCTACCAATAATACCTTCCCATCTTGAAGAATGGTTTCCTTGATATGTTTTTTTGGTTGTTGTTGTTTTTGTTTTTGTTTTCCCTAGAAAATGCCTGACATAGTGTTGGGAAACCAAGAAACTCTTGATAAATGAAAGAATAAGTAAATATTTTAAACATTGCTGTCAAGAATTATTATTATTATTATTATTATTTGAATTTATAAGATGTTACTATTTTTCTGCTATTTATTCTTTAAGATCTCTGTGTTCAGTTTAATTTAGATGTGTTATAATTAGACTCTTACAGTATAACACCGTGCTGTATAAGAATTTACATGAATGTTTTGTATAACATTTGTTGAGCAAAATGCTTTAAAGTGATCCTTGCCATAAAATTTCTGGCCTGGTAAGTAACTTAGAAGTCATCTAGTTTCATTTCAATAATTTATACATATGAAACTGAGAGGATAACAGAGTTCTCATTATAGGAGATATGATATATAAGTTTTGTAGTATAATTTTCTCTTTTGTTCACAGTTTATTCTTTGTGTTGGTCAGAAAATTAGGTGACACCTTGCTGTGTGTCATGATTAACTCCTTCATACCACTCAAACATACACTTTTTACATTTGAAAGTGTAACTGCTGTTTAAAGGGCTAATCTCCATCTGTAATTCAAATTCTGTATATTATAGGCTCTGGCAACCCACTGCCTATTCCTGAGATTTCACAGGTGAACCTTGTAATTCTAGAGTTAAAAGTTGACTTCTTAGAGTTTTGAGACCCATTATAAGGTCAATAAACAGCATCCATCTGAGATCCTTACTGTGATCTCTTTTGTGAATCTAGGTACTTGCCTTGGTGCATTTGCCCTTTAGTGTCTAAGCGGAATTTTGAGGTTGGTCACTGGGTGGCACTATAGGTAATATTAACAGCTTGACTGTCTTGTGTATTTTTTTTTCTATTGCCTATTTTAGCTTTTGTTTTAAAAACAGAGTTACGTGAAATATGTGGACCTTTTAAATTCTGCTGCAGGAGAAGTGATTCAATGGCTCTTCTAGATTAATTTTAAACATTAAAAGTACTGTAAAAATAGACTTGCTAATAATGATCGTTATCATAATGGCTTGAGGCCTAATCATTTACCAATATTGAGTGATTAAAATCCATCATGAGTTTAATTTGAAAAGATTTAAGTTCCACAGCAATAAATAGCTAATGATAATAGCTTCATTTTGTGAGGCAAAAATTTATCATGACTGTATATCCACTGCTTGATAAAAACCTACTCTTGTTAACACAGGCCATATTATGCCTAGTGTTTACTGAACGTGTGGCTTTCCCTATATTAGTACTGAATTGGGCCATATGGTGAACTATGTACAGACAGTCGTCACTGTTTTATGGCCCTGCTATTTGATAATTTATTATTTCACAAGCAAAGTGAACTCAAGAGTCATTAAGATTAATTACCACGGTCAATAAAACCTAGAGGAAAAAGGCAATGTCCTAGTTTCATACGTGACTCATGTTTATTAAAACTAGATATATTTATAATGATCAAATATTTTTGATGTCATATTTTCATAACTTTGCAAAAATGTCTTTAAAAGTGTCTAATCTAAAATTTAGCAATAATTGTGCAGAAACATTGCTTCAACTGACAAAAAGAAAAAGATTCATTACTAGTTTTTTTTTCCATTAAGAACTTGTCTCCGGACTTTATTTACCTCCTCATTATTTCCTTGATGTAACATGAAAAAACCTTGACCTTAAAGGATACAATACCCAGAAGATACCCCACAAGGATAATGATCTTACTTCCCAAAATCCTTAAGAAAGTTACAAAGGTGAAAAAAACCCACAACAAACTTTGGCAACAGTGGAAGGAAAAAAACCCGTATTTCTTAATGGGTACTCTTTCATGTCCAGAAGTGTTCCCCAAAGGAAGCAACCAAGTAAATATCTCTCATTGATTGATACTAGAGATTAGCCTTCTACAGTCTTACTGATTAATTTTGATCTCTATGGCTATATTAGTTGTTTTCTCCTCAAAACAGGTCAACAGTGCTATTCCCATTTTTTTCCAAAGCTAGAAACTCAAGATGGAGAATCAACATGCCCAAGGTTGTTTAGCGAGTGGGTAGAAGGCATGTCAATTAGCCAATAAAATGCTAATGTGGAAAGTAAATACTTGCTCTCTAATCAGTTTCTTTCAATTGTTTCAAAACTCCAGTTCTTTAGAACTCTAGCTAGTGTTGTGAGCATGCCAGGTCTCAATAGGTGGGTAGTTTAAAAAAAAATTCCCCTCAGAAAATCAGGTAATTTAAAACTCACACACAGAATTTGCTGTAATATTGTAATGAAATAAAAATCACAATTTTTTAGTCAGATTACAAGCTTTCGTTAGCTTCACTGAACTTAAGCTAATCATTATTCGCGCACTTATTTAAAATAGTTGTGTAGGGGAAGCCAGGATGGCTCAGTGGGTTAAGTATTCGCTTTGCAGCCCCAGGGACTGAGGTTCGATTCCCGGCCCCAGACCATGTGGACCCATATGCTGAACTGGGGTGTGCTCCCCAGAGGCCCCCAGTTCGGTTTTTGCCCTGTGCAGCCCCACCCACCTGTGTGGAATGAAACCATGTCAGAAACTGATGACGTGCAACTATGGAGACTGCTCTGGGCCCTCCCTCTTCTCTCTGTCTCTCTGTCTCTGTCTCTCTCGGTCTCTATCAAAAACAATAAAATAAATCTTTAAAAAAATATACATAAAATACTTGTGTAGCACCTACTCTAAATAAGATGCTGAGCATTAATACTGCCAGGGTGAACCCTCTGTGATTCATAGTACTGCAACGACCCCTCCCCTCAAATACTTGTTTTACATGCTTAGATAACAAGTTTTTAAGTCAAGAATAAAGACAAGATCAGAAATTTAGTATAGAATACTAGAATGGAAGCAAGCATAAGAGGGAATTTAGACAAAGAAACTGTGTCCTAGAAAAGTAAAATTACTTATTCAAGATCTTACAGCTAGAGAGTAGCAAAGAGAAGTGGAATATAAATTTTTTGGAGTTCACCTCATTATACAATACACTTTCCCAAAGACCTTCTAAATATCTTCTTTGAATACCCAAAATAAGAATTTTAATTCCTAAAAGCTATACATAATTAGTGTATACTGAGATAAATTTTTTGTTTTTTGTATCTGTGGAATAGCATAGGAGAATGTAATAGTGATTTATGTTTATACTGTTTGTCTCTATACAAACTATCCAGTGAAGTTTTATATGACTGAAAGCTATGAAAATTGTGCTTTTATGGAGCTTCAATGATGACTCAGGTGCTTTTATGCATTGAAAATTTTCCCTTTTCAAACACAGAACAGGGAGACAATTCCTCCTTCTACGAGAATGAACGGCTATAAATTTGTCCAATGGTTACAGATTTATTATTCCTAATAAAAATTTTTTAAAGTGCTTTGGTTGTTGCTGCTATTGTTTGAAAATTCCTTGCTCTAGTTATTTAGCACCTCTTGGCCAATAAAAGTTTACGAGTTCCACATTTAAAGTTTTATAAAATGTTTCTTTTCTTACTAAGGTGTTTTTAAATAATTATTTTAGTATTTTAAAATAAGTTAAATATCTAAAATAATTAAAATAATATATGATAATAATATGAAAATGGTACAAAGACAAAATCCTAAGCCTTTGGAACAAAATGGAGGATATTGATGGACAGAGAAAGGTATCCAGCTGCTGGTCCATTAAAGCTTGTGTGTAATGGTCTGACCACTTATCTGCTTAATTTCCTGCTAGCCAGACATGATCACATCAATTTCCTTTACCAGCAACTATTACACAATTACAACTTGCAGGGGGCGCAAAGTCATTTTAGACTCTAAACACACCAAGACCATGAGTTAATTGAGACCCTGCAAGGGGAAGGAAAAATAAAGCCTACCAAGTTTGACAAGTTTGTGAAGAGTGTGGAGCATGCCATGTCGTGGAAGTTACCTCACAACAACCTCAGCAATTAAACCAAGTTTTGTTGTTGTTTGCTTTGTTTTGTTTTGGTATTTTGTAGAGAGAAATTTTGCCCAGGGAAGAAAATTTTAAGAATTAAAAAAAATTCCCCCACCCACAAATGTTCAGACCTTGTCTTTATGGCCATACTTCTCTCAGCAGGGGTAACAATTATACCACTCTGTTCATTCATTCATTTTTCTTTTAATAGTTCATTGCTTTTCATGATCACTTTGTTATATCCCTACAGAAACTACTATTTAAGTGTGCCTGGATCTCAACATTATGAAAATGGATTCACATGCTCTCTTCTGTGATTTGCTTCCTCCACTCTGCAATCATGTGTCTAGGTTCATTCATGCTGACACATGGCGTGTGTATCTTCCCTGTGAAAAACTGTGGTATAGTTTTCCATTGTATGACTCCAGTAAAATTTATTTTTCTATTTTATGACATATCTATTTGAGTTGTTTACAGCATTTTATTGTTGTGGGCAAAGCATCTATGCAGCCTTTGTTACATGTCTCCAAAAGCACATGTGCAATGGTTTTTCTCGATTATATACCTAATAATGAAATTGCTGGGCCAGAAGGAACTTTTTCCAAAGTAAATGTACCAATTTCCTACCCACAAGCAATGGATAAGAGTTCTGTTGCTTCAAATTGCCAAGACTTGATATTTTCCAAATTTAAAAAATTTGGCCACACTAAAAAATAAAAAATGGTAGTATTTCCTTGCTGTTTTAATTTGTATGTCTTCGATTTCTAATAAGGTTACTTATTTAAATTTTTGCCCACTTTCCTATTGTATTACTATTCTTTTTCTATTGATTATAGATTTTCTTTAAATATTCTGGATTCTAGTCCTCTGTTGGTTGTGTTTGTAAATATCTCCTACCAGGTTGTGAATAGATGCTTTTATTTTTAATATATAATAGAATTATTAATCAGGTCTTTTATAATTTGTACTTTTTCTGTCGTTAAGAATTATTTTCTTATTTGGAATTTTTAAATAAATTCTAAAGTTTTCACATTCATTTCTAAGTCCTTAATCCATTTGGAATTGATATTTAGTTATGATATAAAGAAGGGATTAATTTTAAAATTATATGTATAAGTAATTGTCCCACAATGTTGTTGTTTTTTTAAAGATTTGTTTTCAACAGAGACATAGAGAGACAGAGAGAAACAAAGAGAAACGGGAGGGCCCAGAGCAGTCTCCATAATTGCATGTCATCTGCTTTCGACATGGTTTTGTTCCACACAGGTGGGCGGGGGCCACGCAAGGTGGAAACTGGGCTGGGGTCCTCCTGCATAGGAGGCATGCCCCATTGAGCCTGGGGCCAAATTGGAGGCCTTCCACCTGGGAAGCTCGCTCCAGCAAGAACCGAACTGGGGCCACACTCCTGTTCAGCATATGGGTCTACGTGGGCAGGGCTGGGGATTTGATTCTCAGTCCCTGGTGCAAAGTGAGCGCTTAAACCATTGAGCCATGCTGGCTTTCCCTGTGTTCTTTTTTGATATTAAGGGAATCATCTATAGGTTGAAAGACTAAAGGAAATCAGGTTTGTAGAAATTTAGCTCTCTCAATGATAGACAAATTTGGGAATAAGAGAAGGTAGGTAAAAGAAAAAACCTTTCACTGTGTAATTCATCCTTTCCCTTCTAACTTGTATTGCCAACTTGATCATATATTAGATGTCCTTTTATGTGTGAGTTTATTTCTGAGTTACTAAACTGTTGCATTTAATTACACAAAAAATACTGAATACTTACTATGTAATAGGTAGTGTTCTATGCCCTGGGGACACAGCCATGAACAACAACAAGAAATCCCTGCCTTTGTGTAATTTACACTATCATGAGGCTACAGATGATAGAGATACACAAGTAAAATATATGGTATGTCAAAGGCTTATCAGTTGCCATGGAGAAACTAAAATAGAGAAGAGGAATAGAAGAGTGGTAGGTGTGGAGAGAAGGCATAGCTTTTTAGGTAGAGGTCTTTGCTCCTAAGATGGCATTTGAGCAGAGAACTGAAGGAGGTGAGGCAAGGAAGTGAGCTTTGTTGATAGCCATCATACCAGTAATATGCCATAAAGTGTTTGTTGTCTTGTCCATTCCTGTGTGAATTTCTGTCTGAATTTCTGTGGCTTTAATATTAAATCCTAATGTTTATCCTGAGTTTTCTGTCTGTTGCGTTGTTCTTCCACTGAGCTTTGTCTGCTCTTGACTGACCATTCACTCTCACAATTATATATCAGAATCAATTTGTCAGATTCAGTGATAATACAAAACAAACAAGAACAAAATTAAAACATTTGAATTTTAATTGTATTCACATTGAACCTACAGATTAATTTAGGAAAAACTGGTCTCTTTATACCACTAATATCCCTAATCATGAATATTGTACCTCTATTTATTTAACTCTTCTTTCATAACCTTCAACTGAGTTTATAATTTTTTCCATAGAGGCCTTGAGCATCTTTTGTTAGATTTAGTCTTAGGTAATTTATAATTTTTGTTTTTATTCTAAGTGCTGTATTTTTTTTTTAATATATTTTTATTTATTTTTATTTTTGACAGAGAGAGAGAGAGAGAGATACAGAGACAGAGACAGAGAGAGAACTGAACTGGGGAAGCTCCCAGCTCAGCACATGGTTCCGCACGGGCCAGGGCGGGGATTCGATCCCCGGTCCCCAGCAATGCAAAGTGAGCACCCAACCCACTGAGCCATCCCGGCTTCCCCATGTGCTGTATTTTTTATTGTGGGAAAATGTACATAACATAAAATTTACCATTTTAACCATTTTTAAGCAATTCAGTGACATTAAATACATTCACAATGTTGGGCAACCATCACCACTATCCATTTCCAGAACTTGTTTGTCTTCCCTAAGAGAAACCCTGTACTCATTGAGTAAGAACTAATGATTGCCCTCATCCCCACAGCCCTTGATAGATAACCTCTAGTAGTGTAGATCACGTCACATTGCCTATTCTAGGTTCCTTGTACGTATAAGAGGAATCATACAGTATTTGTCCTTTTGTGTCTGGCTAATTTTACTTAGCATAGTGTTTTTAAAGTTCATTTGCATTGTGGCATGTATCAAAATTTTCTTTTTTAAGGTTCAATAATACTACACTGTATGCATATACTATATTTTTTATCTATCTATCCATTGGGGGACATTTGGGTTATTTCTATCTTTTGGCTATTGTAAATAATGCTGCTATGAACATTGGAGAATCTGTTTGAATCCTCGTTTTTAGTTCTTTTGGTTATATACCCAGGAGTAGAATTGCTGCGTCACAGGATAATTCTGTTTAATTTTTTTAGGAACCTCCAAACCATTTTCCACAGTGACTAAACTATTTTACATTCCCACTAGTAACACCAGGGTGTCCCAGCTTCTCCGAATTCTCACCAATACTTCTCTTTCTTTCTTTCTTTCTACTATTTTTTTTTTCTTAGTAATAGCCATCTTATTGTGTGTGAAGTAGTATCACACTGTGGTTTGGGTTTGAATTTCCCTAATGAATAACGATACGGAGCATGTTCTCATGTGCTTATTGGCCATTTGGTATCTTCTTTGGAAAAATGGATATGCAAGAACTTTACCATTTTTTTAATTGAGTTGCTTATTTATTTATTTATTTATTTATTTTTGCTATTGAACTATAGGATGTTTTTTATATTCTGGATACATTAATATTTCTTTATATATTATGGGTATATAATTCTGTATCTATTAATCCCTTATCAGATATATGATTAGCAAAATATTTTTTCCCATTCTGTGGACTGTCTCTTTACTATCTTGGCAGTGTCCTTTGATGCAGAAAAGCTTTTAATTTGGATGAAACAATTTATCTACTTTCTCTTTTGTTGCCTGTGTTTTTATTGTCCTACCCAAGATATGACTGACAATCAAATGTCATAAAGAGTTTCTCTTACGTTCTTCTAAAAGGTTTATATTGTTATTATTATTTTAGCTCTAACACTTAAATCTTTGATTCATTTTGTGTTAACTGCTGTAAGGTATAAATGGTATAAATTTTTAAGATTTATTTTATTGTTTTTGACAGAGAAAGAGAGACAGAGAGAAGGGAGAGGGCCCAGGGGAGACTCCATAATTGTACATCATCAGTTTTCAACATATTTCATTCTACACAGGTGAACATGGAGCCACACAGGGCAGGAACCAGGGCAGGGGCCTCCAGCATGAGAGGCATGCCCCCTCGAGCTGGGGGCCAAAACGGGGACCTCTCACATGGGAGGCTCACCCTGGCGAGAACCAAACTAGGGCGGCCTCCCGCATGGAAAGCACACTCCAGTTCAGCATGTGGGTTCGCATGGGCTGGAGCCAGGATTCTATACTTGGTCCCCCAGGCTGCGAAGTGAGCACTTAACCCGCTGAGCCATCCCAGCTTCCCCAGTATAAATTTTTTTAAAAAGCATTTTGTAACTGTTGCTACTGTATACACCTGTATATGTAAATACAAAAGAGCATGTTTAATCTTTTCTTTTTTACATATAACACACAGAATTGTTCAAAATCAAAAGTACACAGCTTAGCAAATGTCTACACAATGAATATATCTGTGTAATCAGCACCCAAATGAAGAAATAAGCTACCCATCAAGTACCCTAGGAGCCAACCTTTTCCCAATCACTACCCATGCCAACAGCAAATAGTACCCTGATTCTTTTTTTTCTTTTTTAGAAGAATTTGATTGTATTTATACATTGTGAATGATTCCAATATCCTGATTTCTAATACCACACACTATTTTGTTTGCTTTTGAAACTTAAAAAAATGGAACCATAGTATATGTACCGTCTTAAATCTGATCTTTGTTTCTGCTAAAAAATGTTTGTAAGATTCATCCAAATTTTTGCTTTCAATTATTGTTAATTCCTCATTACTACACAGTATTTCTTTCTATGAACATACCATATTTTACATATCTATTTTATCATTGGTGGGCATTAATGCAGTTTCCAGTTTGTGCCATTGAAATAGTGCTGCTATGAATATTCATATACATTTCCTTTAGTGAACATACATAGTCATTTCTGTAGTAATAGAAGAGTTGTCCAGAAAGTATCCAGCCACATAATGTGAAAAATATGGGGAAGCCAGGATGGCTCAGTGAGTTAAGCACTTGCTTTGCAGCCCCAGGGACCAAGGATCGAATCCCAGCCCCAGACCCCCATGTGGACCCGTATGCTGAACTGGGGTATGCTTTCCATGAGGGAGGCCCCCAGCTTTGTTCTCACCCCCAAGTTTGACCCCTGGCTCAAAAACTGGTGATGTACAACTCTAGAGACTGCTCTGGGCCCTCCCCTTTCTCTCTGTCTCTCTCTGTCTCTCCCTGTCTTTGTCTGTCTCTTTCAAAAGCAATAAAATAAATTTTTTTTTTAAAAAGAGGTATTTATGGCTGGATATTTTCCAGATAGCCCTCATATACCTAAGAATGGAATAACTGGGTCATATTTTATATATATGATCAGCATTAGCATATATTGCCAAGAGTTTTTCAAAGGATTTGCCTGGCATATAGTTTTACTACTTTATAGAAGAATAAAAAGCATGACTTTTTAATGACAATTTCAGATTCTATAACAGGTAATTGGAGGTTGGGAGAGATGTGGCACATTTCTGAACAAATTTCTAACTCAACCTCAATCATACCTGCTTATAAAATAGTCTGCCATGATTAAAGCTCTGCCATTTTTGTTATTGTTATTGTTGTTATTTTAGGTGGCAAACTGCTTAGAAATGGTAAAATTTTTATGAAAACTTACAATTAGTTCTATAACTTTGGTGAAGTGTTTGTGTTTTTTTTTATGTTAAAGGAATTAAACTATGCATAGTAAAAGAAAGTCAGATATTTAAGACATTCAGTTTTTTCAAGGCCAGGCAAATATATATCAGAACAAGTGATGGGAAAAAGAGACTTCATGGACTGGTCCCTTGTGCATCTCTAGCCTGATCTCTCTTGCCACTACTCTGAAGTCCCCTACATTCCTACTATTCTAAACTGCTTCCATTTCTCCAGAAGTCTCTGTTGCTTCAATGCTTTTGTACAGATAGCTCTGCTTCTGCCTGGAATGCCTTCCTGCTCTTTTCCTCCTTCACCTAACTCAGACTCATCCCCCCAACCATTGTTTGGGCCTCATCTCCTTCAGGAAGCCGTTCCTGAGGGAGGTGCCTGTTCTCTGTGACCTGGGCCCCCTACTTTCGTCATTGTTCTAGTTTATGCCGTAAGTGCCTGTCTATCTATATGTTTCCCCAGCTGTAAATGAACAACTTGAGGGCAAGGACTGAGTGTTCTGTATCATAGTGCTATGATATCTGTTGGATAAATGAATTTTAAGTCTTAGGATTTGTTACATACTCTGGATATGGGATGACGGCTAATACAAAGTTAACAAGAGTTCTCTTAAGCCTGGAACCCTAAGTACTTAGTGTTCTTGGGAGCTGTCTTCTTCTTGTGCTGGTCTCACTGATACCTCTGAAGTTGCCACTCCTCATAGCATTCAGTATTTTCTGCCAACTTCTGGTCAAATTACAATAGACTGCCCCCATGAGGTGCTCTTATATTGAGAAATGAGTGTTTCTGGAAATCTCCCTACCTGTCCAAGACACTAAAGCCTATTTTAGGTTGATGTGTAGGATGGAAGGCCTGTTTCTTAATTAGGGAAATTTTCATGGACTATGTGTAGTATCTCATATCATATTGCTGATGAAGATGAGAATGTGTCAAGTTTAAATTTTGTGCATTGTAGAATGAACATGATACAATAGCCTTCTTTTTTTTTCCTGCCAAGTCACACAGTAGAGTTTGAAGCTTCATTCCTTAGTATTTCTGCCTTATATAATGCCCACGGTCCCTTTCCCAAAAGATGCAGCCACATTTCTGCCTCTCTTTGTAGGGTACTAGTGTAATTTGCATAGTTCTCTGTTTCTTCCTGATCAGAAGCTGGCGTCTAAATGCCTTGTCTAGTTTCCTTATCTCAGCCATAAAGCTTTCTTCTACTAGAATGTGGCAACTTTGATTTCTCTTGTCTCACTAGAATGTATGATTTGGTGGAACTGTATCAGCAATGACATCACCACCACATTTGCTTAGGTTATCAATGGAAGCATTGTGAAAAACCATACAGGGTCAAGACCCGTTTAGCTCAGAGAGTTTGTGAATTCTCAAAGAGCATGCTTCTCAGGTTTTTAAAGAGAACCTCAAACATTATGTTCTTAAATTCAGTGCTTCTATTAAATGTTCAACTTTATTTCTTCTTGGAGTTTGGGGTTGAGAAGGAATTGGTACAAAAACAAAGATTAATGACAGAATACATTCTCTTTAATGATGTGTTACATCAGATAAAATTATCTGAGAACTAGTTGTTATCAATCTTGGCAGCTCATTGAGTTTCAAATACACCTATCAAAATGACAGGAATGAAACAGCCCTGAAAGTGTTGGTAGCTGCTTTTCATGCCCTGGAATGTATTTGTTTCTTGTATCGCTAGCTCTGCAAGTGTAAGATGGATATAAAGCTTTCAGAGAAAGCTATCTTCAGATACTGACCAGGGATTGTAAAACTACAGAGGTACATTTTAGTTTCAACCTTGATAAATCAGCCACTTTGTATCTTTCTCAAACCTTTGTTCAAAGATTTTTATCCATGGTTTTGTGAAATACCAGGCAATGGGGCTAATTATGAGTGGATAAGGAGTTACCTAAATATTCACACAGGGAGGCTGACATAAGATCCACCTACACTAAAATGCTTCCCCTTTCATCATCTGCTGAAGAAGGCCTGCAGTTCTCGGCCTTTGTGACAGTTCCTTGGTTTAAAATATTGTCTTCAAAAGATTCCTACAAGAGGTTACCACTAAAGCATGTTGGTAGAAAGGAGAAGGCATCAGTTCTAGTCCTATCACATTAAACTTATTAATAACAAATACATGTAAATGTATTGGTTTGGGTTTGGTTTGCCTTGGTTCTACTCGTGTGTGTGATTTATTGGAATCATTAGTGTTATTTTTGAAACCAGGGAAGAATACACATAACAGAACAGGCAAGATTTAGGTCTCCCACTACCTAGAAATTTGTTCCATTTCTCTCCACAGTAGTGGTAACATTAAAAACACAACCTGGAAGCAGGAAGAAATGCGGCTCCTACAGAATAGAACCCGCGGGTCAGGAAGCTGGTGAAGACATAGGTGTTGGGAAGGCAGTCTAGAGGGCAATCGAAATCAACTCTATACTAGTTTGGGGGAAAGAATCTGAAAAGAAACAGCATGATTTCTAGATTGTGTTGTGGGACTCAGACAAGCTGCTCACTTTGGCTTCTTTGCATTGTTGCTGAAATGGCTTCTATGTCCCATCAACTTTAAGGTGCAACCTTCTGAACACCTTAGTGTGCTGGATGTTGCATAATTGTGAAAACAAGGAACCTCATCATTGTTCTCAGGAGTCTTTTTATTGGTTCCATTGCCTCAGGCATTTGGAAAATCAATATTTTTATTTAGGGTTTTAGGCTCTGATCAAGCGTCTATCAAAATTACAGCAACTTTTAGACAACTGTCTTTCCTTATCTCCCTACTTTTACTCAAAATTATTAATCCAACTTGCAAGCCAGACGATGAGGTATGCTGAACGCCGTGATCCCAAATTCAAATGCTGAGTCCAGATATTAAGCCTATAAAAAGGGTTTCTGGAACTCTCCACCGCCTTCTCATATTCTTGGGGTGGGTTTATGTTTTTGTATAGGCTCCCAAGGAAGGAAAATGTGTGGAGGCAAAAATGGGGTGTTGCCTTCCGGAGCCGTTATCTTGCCTCTCCTCCTTACAGTCCTAATCTGTTGACCACGGCATGGCTCATGTTTCATTTGAAGGGGTTTTTTTCTCCTGAGAGAGAGGCCCAATTCTTTTTTCCTGAGCACAAGTTAGAAATCTTGTTTCTCCTTGTTACATTTTACAATTTTACTTAGATTTTTATAAAACGTAATTTTTACAGTAGTCTCAACTAAATACATAGAAGGAAAAAAGAAATCATACCTAACCCCATGATTCCTAAAAGATAAGAAATCTATTTAACTCACAATTTGCTTCTTTCAAATAAACATAGTCACAACTGTATCCTAGCTCTTTGGAGAAAGCCACTAAATAAATCCAAAAAATCTTAAAGTTCCTTACCATGTCGATTTAATCCAAGGCCTTTAAAGGAACTTTAAATGTTTCTGATGGTCTGTTTGTTCTGCCCTTTCAAATCAACCTCTCCTGACAAAACATTTAAACAAACTAGTTAATTCACTCTGGGGAAAAGCCAGAAACTCAAATAAGATATTTGTGGTTAAAAAAACACATGTCAAATTTGGTACTTTCAAAAGGGGAAATTACAATTAATAAACAGAAATTTCTGATGTCTAATAAACATATATGCCATTTAAAATAGCAATCAATATTAAAAAATCTGCTAAATTCCTAATTCAGCTTTTCTGTATATCCATGAACATATTAGTCTAGCGTTACTGGGCATGGAGAAGAAAATAGAAGCCAATAATCAGAACCTCAATTAACTTCCTAAGTACTGACTCTAGTGTTTTTCTTTAACCCTATTAGTGTAAGAAGTGCTGATTTTTAAAATGGTGAATATAGAACAAAAGGCGCTGTAAGATCCTTCTCTGGCTTGTGGTGTTGGAATGCATGTGAATATAAAAAGAAAAAAAATATCATCACAGTCCACATGTGAAGAAGTATTTACTCTTGGATATGTCAACTACGAAACTGCTGTCACCTTGATTAGAGACCACACCTTGGATTTGATACACTGGTACACACTGTCATTTTGTAGTCATCCCTACATTACAGAATGAAGACTTTCCTTGAGAGAATGGGGCACAATACCATCAGTGAACTTTCAGAGGTAGAAAGTGAAGCGTGCAGAATTTTGGCATGATGAGGCAAGTCAAATGACTTCTACAGAGTAATGACAGTAATAACTTAGATTACACACCTCAGCCTTTATGCTCTACCCTTTCATTATTCTATCTGAAGTCACATTTACACTCTAACTCTGGATTTACAATATTTTACATTTCCAGAGAGATGCATGAAATGAAAAACTCAGGGCTCGCTGTATTCCCAGAGTTAATAATATGGCTGTGAAGAAAAGGTAATTTAGAATTTGAACAGCATTAAGGTTGGTCAAAGATGGTTAATTTAATATGAACTACCAGTTATAGCATAGCATTGCTTCTCGGCCTTTTGGCTAAGATCAAGTGCAGTTATAGCATATCCGGTCCCTTCTTAAATGATTTTTAATTCCAGTCTATAAAACGCTGTGGGGGAATTTGTTGCATAAGTTTACAATGTTATGCTTCTTTTAGTTTTATTAAGCCTATCCCCTTCAGGCACCAAGACAACTCTTTAATTCTCAAATTCCAGGACAGAATGAATAAGTCTGTTTTAACCTGTTATTATCCTTCATTATTTCACAGCCTTTGAGAATATCATCTTTAAGTTCTTGATTCTAGTCTAAGCAGCCCCCGCGAAAGAGCTCTGCTCCACCGAGAGCTGAGTTAACTGCTGGCCATTGGGCTTCTCTTTGGCTCTGTGTTGACTCGGAGCACCACACCAATGATTATAATCGACCGCATCAGTCCAAGAGATGCAAAACATGAACTACAAGAAATGCTGAGCTTTCTTCCACGACTTTATAGGTACTGCCCCTAGAAGAAAGGTGCTGACCGCGTAATGGGAGGAAAAGAGAAGGTAAAACCTGAGGAGGAGAAAGAAAAGGAGAACTTGGAAAGCTGAGTGGGAGAAGAGTAAGAACGCAGATCCGGAGTGAGTGGCAAGGAGGATGAAGTGTGTGGTAGAGAAAAAAAGAAAAGTTCAGCAAGTGAAAAAGCAGGCAAGTGGGGTGATGGAGGGCCCAGCTGTGTTCTTTATGGCTGCAAATGAAAGAAGAGAGAAAACACAGATGAGTCTTTTCAGTTCTTCTTCTCTCAAGGGCTGAGTGTGTCTGACAGGGCTTTCATCACTGCCCTCCTCAGCTGAGTTCAGACATATCTGTCTTCAAAATGTGCCACAGAACTTCGTGGATGGAGAGAACACAACACGCATCATGGCAGCTGCTTGCTCTGAGTTTCACTGGAGTTTTAATAAGGACAGGTGGTCTCTCTGTGTGTGTGTCCACATTTTTAACTACTTCAGGGCTATAAAATGAAATGCGAACCATTAGATTCTCCCACAAAATACCCTCCAATAATAAGTTTGCTACACTGGGTTGAGATTATAATATATCATATAGCTAATGTTCACTGTGTCCTATGAGCCACACAGAGATAATCTTGTTTAATCCACAGACTCTAAGTAAGATGTACAGTTTTATAGACCTCCATCCTACAGATCAGGAAGTTGAGGCTTAGAGAAGTTAATACTTCCCAGTTACTAAGTACTGGAGCTAAACTTTCATATCTGAAAAGGCAAACTACATAGGGTATGTATTTGATCTCAGTCTAAGCTCTAGTATAGCATCAAGAATGAGGCATAATCAACAAGTGTTTGGCAATTTTGTAATAAAATTTGCCATCTGTTCATTATTAGAAAGGGGTTTGGAGTCTTTTTAATTATGCAGTGAGCCTGTCTCTGCTGACATGGACATTAAGATGTTAATCTTAATGAAACCAGTGGGATTTCTGACCCTTCTGAAACAGGGTATGCAGTATCCTTTAGAAGTCACTGGGGAATAAAAAAAGCAGGGTGTCATCTCTAACAAAGGTCTCGATACAAAATGGCCAATTAGATCCATACTTGCAGGCCTAGTTCATTGAATCCCTTCTTTTTATAACATTCGTAATACCATCACCTAAAAACAATAGAAAACTCCCTTCTTTATTGTAGGACTGTCTGTTTTTCTCCCTCTGGGCTTAGGGTTCCCATTGAATTCAAGAGCGAGTTAATGCTTAGACCATTCTGAAGGGTGCAGAGTAAGACTGTAAACTGACCATGACTCAATAAGCAGGAAGAGTTTGAATCTTAATTGGAAAAGTCTGCCATATTCTCTGATACTCACATACGTGCATAACCGTTGCACATTGAACAAAAAATTCTGTGGATGTTTTAAATCCATGATGGGAATAGTGCATTCAGTTTTTTCCAAGAAAAAATAAAAGAGAAAAAAATTGTAAATGCCCAAATGTTTTCCCCTTAACAAATAACTTATAGTAAAATGTCCTATGAGGACATTACATTAAGTGAAGTAAGATGGACAGAGAAAGACAAATTTTGCATAAGATCACTGCTATGTGGAATCTAAAAAAAGTCAAACTCATAGAAACAGAGAATGGAGAAGTGATTGCTGTCAGGGACTGGGGAATGGGGCTAATAGGACGAGGTCGGCAAAAGGGTTCAAACTTCCAGCTGTAAGATGAAAAGGCCTGAGGATTTAATGTAAACCATAGTGACTATAGTTGATAATGCTGTATTGTATAATTGAAATTTGCTAAGAAAATAGAACTGAAATGTTCTCTCACATATGCACAAAAGATAAAAATATGAGGCAATACATGTGTTAATTAACTAGATGGTGGAAATCCTGTTACAATGTATATCCAAGCACCATGATGTTACACTTTAAATATTTTACGATTTTCTTTGTCAATTATGCCTCAATAAAGCTGGAAAAAAATAAAGTGCCCCTATATTAATGTTGAATTTTTTGAATCTGAACTTTTTCATAGTTTCTCTATTGCTAGATAAAACATTTCAAAATAACACGTATGAGAAACAGTGCCCTTTAGTGAACTTTTAGCCTAAAGATGTTAACTTGCATTTCAACATTTTTGTATGTCTGGTCTCTGATGAAACTGGTTACTAAGTTTCTCAGTGTCTTATTAGTTCTAACTTTGCTCACACTTATCTAGCGCTTTCTATATGTCACTGTGCTAAATGTTGTTCATCAATCCCCTTTCTTTAGTTCCCACACCAGTGCCTTTAGCTAAGAAGCACTTTCTACATTCACAGCAGGTGAGAGTGAAATTTGAGCCATTAGTCTGACCCCAGAGCCCACATTCTCACCCACTATGTAAAGTGACCTTCCTGGTTCAGCCACACCTCATTAGGTCTTTCAAACCAATAGAGCACTAGCATCTAACCAGAATCTCAGGAACTCTGTCCCACGCAGCCAATAGATGGCCTGTGTATGACAGAATATTTGGGAGGTAGCAATAGGTGACATGTCACTCTGTCCTAGCATGGGGGTCATCACTTTTTCTAGAATATCTCATTACAAAATCATCATCAAGTCATTAATATTGTTATAAATTGAATCCAAAGGGCTGCCTAGTCCCACCTCTCTCTTTAGAGTAGAATATCTGACACAGAACAGATGGGGTGAATTTTTCTTTGGGTCTGAAAAATAGTATGATTTAATGGCAAAAACAGTGGATTGGGCAACCAAGGGATAGGGTGTTGTTAATCTTTACAAAACAGATTTTCCAGGACACATTTCCTCTCTGGACCCAATCCTGTTTGTGTGTAGTAGCAAGAGACTCATTCCTTCCTTCATTCATTCAATGCAGATTTATTAAATGAGTATTATGAACCAAGCCCTATGTTAAATGTTGAAATAGCAAGACTGTAAGAGATAATCATTTCTATCTAGAAGCTCATAGGTAAGTCAAGGGAAAAAGATAAGAAAGTAATTGTAATTCTGTAATTCTGGGTGGTGAGAGCAATGATGGGAGTATACAAAGCATTCTGTGGCAACACCTACAAAAGAAACCTAGCCTCGGCATGGGTGGGAGTGTTTAGGCAAAGATCCCTGAAGATGAGTGAGAACCAACATGAGTCCTGGAAGGATGAGAACAAGTTATCCAGATAAAGAGAGGTGGGAAGGAAGGAGCAGGGGCAGGCACTTCAGGAGGCAGGACCAGGGAACAGAGCCTAGGGATGAGATGGAGACAGGATTGTGTCTGCAGACCTGTCAGCTCAGAATGGCTGGAGCTGTGTAGGTGTGCAGGTGGGGAGTGTGTGCACCTTTGCCTACATGTGGGCTGGCAGGTGGGAGGCGGGGGGAGTCATCAGGGGAGAGATGGAACTGCAAAGCTAATCAGGGACCAGTGGGCAAGGAACTCTGAACACCGCGAATAGCTTAACCCAACAGAAATGAGGAGCTGGGAAAGGGTGTTAAGGAAGGAGGTGGGGCATAATTAGATTCGTATTTTTCAAGGGCCTTCTGGAGACAGTGGAGAACAATTTGTGGGAAGCCACCCTGGAGCCAGGCAGGCTAGATAGGAGGCTGTACTCATCTCCTAAGCCAGTGGTTCTTGAACTTGAGGGGGCAATAAAATTATCTGAAGGACTTGTTAAAATACAGATTGCAGAAGCCCAGCCTCATAGTTTCTGAATGGGTCAGTCTTGAGTGTGACCCAAAAATGTGCATTTCTAACAAGTTCCCAAGGAATGCTGTTCTTTCAGGGACCACACTTTGAGAACAACTGTTTGAGGCAATGTTGATCGCTAATCAAAATTCTGGGATTCTACCTTATTTATTTTTTTTTAAGATTTATTTTTATTGTTTTTGACAGAGAGAGAGACACATACAGAGATAGAGACAGAGAGAAGGGAGAAGGCCCAGAACAGTCTCCATAGTTGCACATCATTGGTTCTTCAACACAGTTTAATTCCACAGGTGGGAGCGAGGCTGCACAGGGCAGGAACTGGGGAGAGCCCCTAGTTCAGCATATGGGTCCACACAGGCTGGGGCCAGGATTCGATCCTCAGTCCTCGGGGCTGCAAAGTGAGCGCTTAACCCGCTGAGCCATCCTGGCTTCCCCAATTCTACCTTATTGAAAGCAGGTTTTTGGGAAAGCTGGGAGGCTCAGCGGGTTAAGCGCTCGCTTTGAAGCCCAGAGGACTGAGGATTGAATCCCGGCTCCGGCCCAGGCGGACCCACATGCTGAACTGGGGTGTGCTTCCCGAACGCGGTGAGGCCCCAGTTCAATTCAAAATAAATAAAATAAAGTAAAAGCAGGTTTTCTTTCATATATATATATATATATATATATATATATATATATATATATATATATATATATATATATACACACACACACACACACACACATATGTATATATGTATATACATATACAAAAAATATATATATATATATTTTAAACACACTCATTCAATCTAACTTCATAAGATGAATATGGGCCTACTGAGAAATTAAATTCATTATCCTTGTCCTAGATTTTGTTTCTTCTATTTTCCGAAGTTGAATTTTACTAGATACACCAGAGAAAAATCTCATGGTACATCCAGTAATTTGCAACAGGATAGAAAAGCTGAAATGCCACTGCAGTTAACTAAATTCTTTGTCTGACTGAAATACAATAGACCAATTGAAGCCTGTAATATTTGGGCTCAGATTTTAGAAATGCAACCTTGTTAGAGGAAAAAAATCTTATCTGCTTTACATGGATTTTAAAAAAACAACCCCACTCCTCCTATTTTGAGGCTGGAAAAAAAAAAAAAGAGGTTTTAACTGCAAACTGCATATAAACCCAGTAATCACAAATTCCTTTTCTTATCAAGTATCTAGGAAAGAACATTATATCAAAGAGAAACAATGCCTCTTCAGAAAAAAAAGGAACTCTGTTACTTAAGAACAATGCCTGCGTGTTCCTAAGTCTCAGCCTAATTGAAACAAGAAAAGTTCTGTGTTAAATTTTTTTCATCTGAAGGACAGTGGATATGTAAAACCATCAGGCTGCTCTTACTTAATTCACAATGCCGAATATTTTAGCAGCACACTGACTCTGTTAGTATTGAGACATATACCCATCTCACAAGAAAGATGTGGTTGAAATAACCAGTCAACATGTGATGATTTCCTGATACCCTCTCTTAGGAGTTTAATTCAGCGATGCTACATAGATTCTCTATCCTTCATCAATGTACACCTGAGGTGTGACTTCACTAATTCTTCTATCTGTCGGTATTAGCTATTTTCTTCCGAAAGCCTCCCCTCATTATGTTTGTTCAGAGTGTCTCAGTTACTGTTTATTAACATGACAGTTCCTTGAAATGCAAAAATGCCTACATATTACTTTAAAGTGTTAACACTCGAATAGTTACAGAAGGCTAAGTGTAGCCAGAATAACCAATAAAGGGACAAATGACTCTGATTCTATCAATTCAGGTACTCTCTCTTAGCTAAGTAACTCTGTTTGTGAACTCACAGTTGGTTTCACTAGAAAGGATTACAGCATCCCAAGCAGTGGGCCATAATTATAATTACAGGTGTGGCACACGGACGGCAGAAGCAGATGAGCTCATAAGAAACAAAGATTTGCTCTACTGGACGGTCTATCTTCTCTAAAGAACAAAGAGCAGTAGCATAGATGAAGTGCCATATAAACAAATTGAGCAATCACCAACATACAACAGAGTGCGTGTTCCTCAGCCAACACATACACCTCTTTTTTTCTCCCACCACTGGAGCTGAGTTTTGCTTCTCTGTACTCTCCTGACCTCTGGTTGGTAGGCAGAGGCTGATTGGGTGGGTAACAGTAATGAAGTTTTGTTCCCCTCATCTTTCATCACCTGCCCCCATTCCAGGCTATTTTGCAACCACCAGAGGACAACAGAGCCAATAACTTTGAATGAGAATGTTAAGGCTTCACTTATTTATATCTCAGCTAGGAGGTGACTAGTGAACCAGATTTTTCCTTAGGGATCTGATACCAAAGTGATAGAAACTGATTTTATTTGTCTCTAGAAAGTCCTCCTTTGGTCCAACAGTGAATTAGGATGAATTTTAGTCTAAGTGGAGTAACATGCTTTACTTCTAGACTTGCCGATATACATGAAAGCAATTTACAGGGCTCGCAGCCAAGACTTCACTGGCAAAGTGAATCAGAAGAATACCGCGATTATGCAAACAATCAAGAAAAGAAAAAAAAGAGCTACAACAAGATCTCGTTTGCCTATTTTAGGTGGGGCAATTGTAATCCCTTCCCATTTTCAGTTTGGCTGTGCCCTCAAAGACGGCTCTACTCTGTGTGGGCTGGATGGTGAAGGCCAATGTTGGGGCCCCACGGCGGTCAGTGTTTCAGCCTGGCTTTTCAGATCACGAAGTGCATTAGAAGCATTTCCAGGCTCCACTGGGCAAGGCTGGTGGAGGGAAAAATAGAATATCACAAAGGAAACTCTTAAAGAATAACATTTAAAGTAAGATTACTTCATCTTTCTTCAACTATTTTTATTATTGTATAATATGTGAAGCAAAGTCTTAAATGAAAACAATTACCTTTGTATCAGAATTTTGGCTTCTGATACAGAGCTTTCTAACCTGAACAGTGACACTTGATAATAAGGCATGGGGGAATGTCATTCATTGAAGTAATGAAGGGCTTCTGTGCCTTTAGTGGCTAAAATTTCATGTCCTGTTCTGCTTTGCAGACCGTTGGTTTGGCAGTTTAGGACTTGGAGAGCAGAGGAGAAAGTTCGGTGTGTACCAAGTTTGGCTGATCAAAAGGGGACTGCAGAAAGTATGGCCTTGACCTTGTAATGAAAATAATAGCAGCATTATCCCCTCAATCCAGTGGAATAAAGATGAATAGGAGGGCCAATTCCCTTGAAAGCTATTAAAGATTAGAGTCACTTGACATGCAAGCTCCTTTTATTGGTGACCTCTGTAGTTTCCCAGAACTAACCTCCCAGCTTTATAGTTACAGCGTGCTCAGGACCTGCAGAAAAAGGACTGAGGCCATAGGCCTCCACCTGACACCCTGCACAAAGACAGGTCTGACGTGAGGCTGAGATCCCAGGCAACAGCGCGGCACGTGCGTCATGTCTCCTGGGAATGTCTCCTGGGAATGCCAAGGCATAGGGTTACATTTCCCAGCCTCCATGTGGGAGGATAGGACAGAGACAGCCTTCAACACCTTAAAACCTTTATTTCTCCCAGTTGTTTACTTGACACCCTCCCAGTTGCTATGTAAAGTAGGCACCCTGTGGAATCACCTGTAAGGGAGCCCCTTTGGGGCAAAGCGAAGAGCAGACGATTGGGGATTGTGTGGGACAGAGAAGTGCAGGGCCTGCTGCAGACCACCCCCAAGCCTTCTCTGTGTGTCTCACGTATAATGACACGCTGGGTCTGTGGAGATGGTGGTTTGACAATGGGTAAGAAATTAGATAGGTGTTCAGACATGGCAGCAAATAGTTCAACAAAATATTCTACAATTTGATGATTTTTTTCTAGCAGACAATTGGAAATGAATCAACAATAATTAACAGGAAGTATTTCTAAAAGAGTTATAATAATATTGCCATGTGGAAAGTTAAAGTAGAAGCAAAATACACGGAAAGGGTTGCCTTTACTTTAACTACTTGTGTAATACTAAAG
Source organism: Craseonycteris thonglongyai (assembly GCA_004027555.1). Taxonomy (NCBI): domain Eukaryota; kingdom Metazoa; phylum Chordata; class Mammalia; order Chiroptera; family Craseonycteridae; genus Craseonycteris; species Craseonycteris thonglongyai. Next base: position 39,611 of record PVKE010005384.1, read on the forward strand.
GCCACAGTGAAGGTGATATATGTTACCAGGGTGGGCTGATAAGTTTTGCCTCACTGTAATATACTTTGCTACATTAGACATATCTGGATATAACCGGTTCTGTGTAGTCACATGGTATCTCCCTTCCATCATTCTTGACCTTGCACACAGAGATGCGTACATTTTTCACCCAGCACATCAAAATGGCAGGGTGTTCAGATGGTTGGGTCAAACCGTGTGCTGTTATTGGATGCTTAATGGAGGATAAAGTTCCTGTATTTTCTAATCATCTTTGAAAAAGAAGGTGAGGACTTCTTAAAGCAGATCATTAACCGTGATGAGACTTGGGTCCATCATTTTGACCCTGAGAACAAAAGACAGTCCAGGGAATAGCACCATAAGGGATCACCTTTGAGTGATCACAATGTCTGAACTGAATGTCTGAACAGGACAGATTAATTCTTGGCCTCAAGGAATATCAGTGGTGGGAGGGACTTTAATAGCCATGTAAATTTACTCCTCTGTCCTTAACTGATGCTAGACTGTGGGTTATGCTTACCTAGAGATCAAAGAAAATGCGGGACCTTGAACTCTCAAATAGCAATCCTCACAAATCTGTACTTGTGCGAGTGTACATACCTAGAAAAAAGGCATGATTCTCACCTGTGTAAATCTTTTTTGGAGTCACTGTCAGGAAAGCACTTAAAGGCAACTTACCAGGGCAGGCCTTTAGTTACTGCTAACGGTTAATGTGCCAAGAGTTTAATTTTCCAGAGGAAGCAACTATACCACACTTGGAGAATGACTCACAAGTTAGTGGGAAGGGCAGGAGTGGAAGTGTTTTTTATGTTGCTTTCATTATTCAACTAATTCCTCTCTTCTGGGTGTTTTCAATGAAGCCAGGCTCACCCAGGAGAGGTAAAGCCTCTTAGAAATGGGTCATAGGTTTTTTTGTCTATAAAAGATATACCATGACACTTTTCCAACTACTAATTGATCTCTAAGCTGTTTAGTATCGGGATAAGATACAAATATCTTTATTTAGGGGATGAGATAAGGTCTAATAGAGTTAAATAACTTGTCTTAAGTTCTATGAGGAGGCAAAAAAACAATGACATTATCTGTACTCTAAAGCAGGCATGTCTAACCTGCACCCTAGAACAGCTTTGAATGAGGCCCAACACAAATTCTTAAAACGAGATTTTTTTTTTTTTTTTTTCTCATCAGCTATTGCTACTGTAAGCATATTTCATGTGTGGCCCAAAACAATTCTTCTTCTGATGTGGCCCAGAGAAGCCAAAAGTTTGGACACCTCTATTTTAAAGCTTCCACTCAACCCATAGTTTCTAGGTGACAACATAAAAATATCTTCCTATCTGGAACTACTAGGTTTTCTTACCTCTCTAGATACATTCAAGTTTTTGTGCTCAAAATCAAAGTCTCTTAGTTTGAATTATAAGACTTTTGCAGTCATCCTATTTCAAGGCATCAACAGGCTTTCTTGTATTAAAAATTGCTTTGTAAAAATAATAAATAGGGGAAGCCGGGATGGCTCAGTTGGTTAAGCGCTCACTTTGCAATCCTGGGGACTGAGGATTGAATCCCGGCCCCGGCCCGTGCGGACCCATGTGCTGAACTGGGGAGTTCCCCCAGTTCAGTTCTCTCTCTGTCTCTGTATCTCTCTCTCTCTCACTCTGTCAAAAACAAACAAACAAAATAATAATAATAATAATAAATATTTACAGTGCTAAGGGGCACCACTGAAGTTCCTGGTTTTTATTCTTGCAGCTCTTATCACTTCTAAATGCAGAATAATGTAATAGTATTTCTTAAATAGCGAAATTCTTTTAAAAAACACTTCAGTGGTGTCAGTGTCTGAACTGGTCTTTAATGACAGGCATATGTGATTGATGGCAAAAGGCCTGTAGGCACTAACTAACAAGGCCTTCTGGCTTGCATTGTTACCTAATCCCAGAGGATCTGTCAGGTTTTATTGGCTTCTCGTTGGTTAGTCATTGTATGGTTTGGCACCGTAGTGAAATTTTACATTTTTAGAAACAATGGTGTGAACAAAGACCAGAATTTTCTTTTAGTTATACTGTATATTATTCAATTTGCTCTGAGTGCTTAAAAATAAGAGAAGACCTCACATATCAGTCAATGATATGTTTTCTCCTATCCTAGTTCAGTCTTTTTATCAGGGAGATGATAATCGTGATGTAGATTTGAGGACTATGGGATGGGAAGAGAAGTTTCACTGGAATCATGGGGGAATAAGGATGAGCTAGCAGCTTAGAGAAGAAAAGGAATGGGCTCTTCACTACCGTGTTTCCCCAAAAGTAAGACATCCTCCGAAAATAAGACCTACTTACAGTTTTGCCTCTCGCTGAAGTACGTATAAGGCATCCCCCCGAAAATAAGTCCTGGTGCACCTTTGGGAGCAAAAACTAATATAAGACACTGTCTTATTTTCGGGGAAACAAGGTAGAGTGGGAATAGATAACTAATTAGAATGATTTGACAAGTCTATAACATGCGGTGGTTAGGTGTGTGTGTGGGGGGTGCATGCATGCATGCGAGTATGCATGCACGTGCACACCACATGACCTATTAACTTTTTAGAATGTAAGCTGTAGGCTCTGGTTCATTGGTATAGGCAATGCATTTAGCACAATGCAGGTCCTCAATAAAGGTTAAGAATCCCAACTTACATTTTTTTTAATATAATTTTTCTTTTCCACCATCAATTAAGATTTATTCTTTCTCTACCTCAATGAAAGAAAATCTTCCACTCTTCTCTTACCTTCCCAAAGAAAATTTTTAATAATGGTCCTCTGTTTTCTGGTTCTCTCTGACTTCAGGCAAGTACATTTCTATTTCGATTTTGTAATTTAAAAATGTCTTAAATTAGCACCTACTATGTATTAAACAATGTATCACTAGACTCTGGAAACCAAGTAAAATGTTCCTTGATTTCCAAAAACTTACCATTTCAGTACAGGAAAAGATAGTTTGTTTTTAATATTCTAGATCATCTTTAAAACTTAAGCTTAAGTGTTACAGATTTTAGATTTATATTTTCTGTTATTTTGGAGCTATTTTATAGCTTTCTAGAGAAGATAAAAATGAAGTCTGAGGAATCAATCCAGTGCTCCTATTTTTTATTTTGTCAATAAACAACTACTTATGATTTATTGATTAGCTGTTCCTGGGCTATGAACAAATATAAATGTGACTTCACGTGGAACTTAGTGTTTTAATTCCTGCAGTTTTAACAAAGCAGCTCCAGTAGTAAAGGAGCTGCCACATCCTCCCAGAACTTGGAAAGAGCAAACATTAAGTTCCTAGGAATGAGCTTTTGAAACCTTTTGACAAGTGTCCAGTATTTCATTGATCTATTCTGGAACTCCGTAACCATTGTCAGCTATGAAACTAGTGACTCAGAATCCCACAAGAGATGCAGCTTCCATCTCCACTCAGCCATGTTCCCCAAGTCTAAGGAGCAGCTGGAATGTACTCATTCACCTGGAGGGTTTTAAGTAAAAAGAACTTGCTGATTTATACAAAATCATGACTTCCTAGAAGTCCTGGCTAATTTCAGGCTATATTAGGGTGCTTGTATTCAACCAGTAGTTGAGTGGGTTTTTGCAGGGGAAGCATTAGGAAGGAGACCAGAATGCCTGGCGAAATTCCCTCGTATAATCAGATAGAAGTTCAGACAGGCAAGGAAAATACAAAGAGAATCATTGCTGATGTGTCAATGCTCACGGGTATGCGTTTAATGTGGGTTTCCTTGAATCTAAATTCATCTTCAACATTCTGGCTGAGACTCTTAATATTTAAAACTATCTTTCAGGGAAAGCTGGGATGGCTCAGCGAGTAAAGTGCTCGCTTTGAAGCCCCGAGGACCGAGGATCGAATCCCGGCCCCAGCCCTTGTGGACCCATATGCTGAACTGGGGGGTGCCCCCAGTTCAGTTCTCACTGGGGTGAGACCCCAGCCCAGTTCCTGCCCTGCGCAGCCCTGCACCCACCTGTGGAGTGAAACTATGTGGAAAAACAAATGATGTGCAACTATGGAGACTGTTCTGGGCCCTCCCCCTTCTCTCTGTCTAAAAACAATAAAAATAAATCTTAAGAAAACTGATGATGTACAACTATGGAGACTGCTCTGGGCCCTCCCCCTTCTCTCTGTCTCTCTCTGTGTCTGTTTCTCTCTGTCAAAAATCAATAAAATAAATCTTTGAAAAACAAAACTATCTTTCAAAAACAAAGAGGAAATCTAAGTACAGCCACTTACTTCCAGAAACCACCAGGAAAACAACATTTTCAGTCTTATGTAATGTATTCCCTTTAGTTTGCTAATTGTATTTTGATTTGTCACTGGATTTATCTTGGGTTGATTGCTGTATCCACCTATGAGCATTATTGAGTTTCTTTAAGTTTATGGCTATTCTCCCATTTTCCCAAGAGTATTTAAGGCAGCTTGTAAAAATATATCCAATAAACTTTCTCTGTAATACTTTAAGTCTGTGTCCCAAGTGCGAGAAGTCCTTAGGGTTTATTTTTAAATAATTATGCAAAACGTGAAATAGATAGATAAGCAGCGAAAGTAAGTTTTACTTTCTGTGTTGATTTTTGTCCTGGTATTTATTACCATACGAGTAATAATCAAGAGAGGAGCCTGCCACCTGAAACTGGGCAGAGCTCCTGGGCTAGCCAAAGTCAGTACACACACCCAGGAGTCTTGTCAGAACACCCTGATTTCAACATCCTGGGTGTTCACAGAGAAGGGATGACACTAAAAGGTATGCAGCCAAACAGTAATTGTTAGATGTCATCTCCTTCTGGGAAATAAGATAATGAAGTAATTGTTTTCATGCCACCACTTACAGATACCATGGCCTCTCTCTGGAAAAGAATAACCCTGTATGTGGACTAAGCCCATACTTTATAGCCCATGACATTTTAGGGTTCTGCAATGTTTAGCACTTGAGATTGTAGCTTGGATACATTTCAAAGGAGCACAGCCAACTTGGCATGATCTACCGTCTGACCAGCCAACCTGGACCCCTTCAGAAGGTGATTTTCCAGTCTGAATTTTTCAGGGCCTTGTTTTCCCCCTTTTATTTCCTTCTTCATTATGTTGCTTGCATTCATGGCTTATTAGTGGTGCCAGCAGAAATATTGGCTGCAAAAGTCAGGAAAAGCACAATCAGTTCAAATTGAAGGCAGCTTTCATATAGAAGAAAGATTTAATGGGGAGAGAAATTATAGTTTTAAATGAATTTTTGAAGTGCTTTCAGATTTTATTAATTCATATCTTTGATCTTATTTATCAAAGACAATGGATCTTTCTATGTTCCTCTCAGTCTATGAATGTGCTCAAGTGAATCCCCTCCCCACCCTTTTTTTACTACCATTAGTCAAATATCCACTCTCCCCCCCCCCCCCCAGTTTTTGTATGGTACCATCACTGATTGACACTTCTCCAAAAGAAGTCTTCTCCACTTGCTTCCTTCCCATCGACTCCTCAGCTCTCTGCATCTGACCTCCTCTTTTATTACTCTGATGCCTCAGCTCTCCTCAGTCACCAGTTACTAAGTGATAAATCCAGTGGATGCTGTCAGTCCTTATCTTGCTCAGCCTCTGCTACATTTGGTGTTACTTCATTTCTTGAAACTCTTTTTACCCACAAGATCCATTGAACCATCTCTCTCTAGTTGTTTGCATCATTCTGACCGTCTTCTTCCTGGCTCCTCTTCTTTTACCTGCAGGATGAATGTTGCCATTGGGTTACCTCCTTCAGGAGCTGCTCTTTGCACTTCATATGCTCCACCTGAGTAAAAATTCCCATTTTGATTGAATAAGAGCCTATTTGCTAATGACGCCCACATGTATCACCACTCCCAACTCTCCTTTGAGTTTTAGATTTCCACATGCAGTTTCTTGTTTGTCATTGTCACCTACATAGTCCATTGGCCTCTCTAATGGAATTGACTGTGTTGAATATTTGTCTTCTCTCTGTAATTGCCTTCTCTTAGAGTATTCTCTTTCCATTAGTGTCTTCACAAAACTTTCCATTACCCAAATTAGAAATCCAGAAGTTCAATTTACATTCCTTACCTTATCACTTGTCCAGACTGCCTAGATTTGCCTCCAAAGACTTCTTCAATGAATCCCTTTTCTCCATTTCTATAATAATGACCTTACTTCTAGTCTTTATCATCTCTTTCTAGGATTAATAATAGTTTTCTGACTGTTCTTTCTCCCTCCAATTGTTCCTCACTCTCTTTCAAATTTATCCTCTACAATATACTACCTGAAGGATCTAACTGAAATACAAATTTGACCCTTATTGCTCCCTTGGTTAAATCTCTTCATCTTCTATACTCTCCTATAGGCTCTGCAGGATTGCATTAAAGATTCTTAATATGAAAATAAGATCCTCCACAAACTGCATTCCATTCTTCTTTCTCACCACTCTCTGCCACACGCTAAGCTTCTATATTGACTTGTGTATTTTCCCCTGCATATATTTTTCACCTCTCAGACGTTTTTCATGTGGTCGCTTACTCTTGGAATGGCCTTTCCTCCCTTTTTAATCAATGGCTAATTCCTACTCATCCTTGAGGGCTTAGATATGGAGTTACATCTGCCAGGAATTCTTCTCTGACACCTCCAAAGCAAGATTAGGCACCCTTTCTTAGTGATATGGCCACAAATGTTACTGTACTTTAGTACCTTATAAAATTATTAATTTTTAATGTTTCTGTCACCACCACTATAGACTCAAAAGTCAGACTGTTTTGTATTAGTGTATTCCATGTGGCTTCCATAGTACCTTGCATATAATAGCCACCTTAGCAAATGGTTGACTGCATAAAGGTCAAGTGTTAATTGGATAGTGAAGTGTACCTTACCTAAAACTCTTAGGGACTAGCATCTCTTGATTTATCATTGCTAGATCTTTTAGTTCTTTGTGATTTCTTCCCAAGTGCTACCTTTAAAACACCCTAACAATTATAGCTCTTCTAAAAACTTTTTATAGCAGTTCATGTAAGTTTTAACTCTTTCTTTTCACACAGGCCCTTCAAAGGATTTAAATTATACCTCTGTAGGAAGTTATATGTTCTCTGCTAGCTCCCTAAAAAACCCCTAGAGGGGGGAAAAAAAGAAAAGCAATCTCAACACACACCTCTGGTTCATGGATATGCCAGCTTCCTGCTGGGATGATAATTGCCAAGCACCAAAGCACTGTAACTCGTCCTCCCCAGTGAATGAGAGGAAGAGGTGGTGTGGACAGAACATCCTGTTTTGCAGAAGCTCAGTGACTAAAGTGTTGTCATGTTACTTTTTTCCTTATTGTGCCTCTGTTTAATCTTATGCTGCCCTCAGTACTACATGGATGGCTTAGGTTATGAAAATTCAGTTTATGCAAAGAAGCTGGAGCGTAAGAAAAGGAGGGCCGTTGAAGTGAATTCCCTGTTTCACAGCCTGAAGAAGTAGCAGTAGCACACAAAGCAGTTCTGGGTCTCACAAGCATTATGTTTTGGGCCCTAGAGATCTTTGAATGGTGTGATGCCAATACTGATGACTTCTCATTAGCCTCCTATCTGAGTCATTGTATTACCAGAGGCAATTTATTTCTATTCTAAAATGATACTTAGTTTGAGAACATCAACCAGGATAATGAAGCAAATTAATAATATTGGGATTCTACAAAAAGAAAATTCTACTAGCAACTTGAATGCTTACTGCATAGCAGTAATATAGTAAATGCTTTATATGTATTCTTTCAAAGTGTAAAATATTCTGAAAAAGAATCCATTATCCCATCTTGTAGTATGTGGCAACCAAGGCTCAGAGGGCATAAATAATTTGCTCAAGGTTATACAATTGGTAAGTACCTGAACTCAGATGAAGCATAAGTTTGTTTTTTTCTCAGCTTAAGGACTCTAAAATGTCTTGTTCCATTCAATTTGAATCTTACAGCTGTTTTGGATGTTTTAGCTTTAATAAAGTACACATTGTAAGTGTTGGAGGTGTCATTCCAAATTCAGAGTCTCAACTGTAAGACCTTGAGAAGTATCAGCAATAATTAAATGTTCATATTTGTTATTTGTTTTAAGATATAAGTAGCAGCAGTAAGAATTTTATTTACGAAAAAGTATGAAAACTATTAATATCTCTTGCTTTCATGGGCCACATAACCTGTTTGAGTCAGTCAGGGCCTATGTTTGTGATGATAGCTTAATAAGTTGATAGTGCTTATCTTTAGCGCTTTTCAGTTGAACTTGATTTTGATCTAAGAAATGAAAGAATTGAAGGAGTACAGACTTCAAATCACTTGCTTACTCATGACATAATTTTATCAAATGTATGAGGAATATTACTTAAGATAACATCGATCTTTAAGACCATTTAAAAATTCTGTATGGTTTCAATGTCTGCAGGATCTTTACCTCTTCAGAAATTCACTCAAAGGAAGTAAACCTTGATTTAGGAGACAAATATTGCCAATTAGGAGCTCAAACCTGAAAGTTCTAAATTCTTGACCCTTTACACAGACTTTTTATAGGAAAGTAATTTTTTTTTTCTTCTCAAATACAAGGACAGAGATGATTTTATTTGAGAAAATGTTTTTGAGTTTAATCATTTTATTTTAGTGAAAACATCTGGCTAAATCTCTTCTTTGCCACTTGCTCAAGTTCATCTTGGATATATAAGATTATCTGTTAAATTATTAGATTAAAATACATTTAATTGAACTTCCTGCATATTACATACAATCTCCAAAAACTTAGAGAAGATGAGAAATGAGCCTATGTCTTTTCTTTTAAAAACAAAACAGATGTTCTTTATTATGAGGACATACCATAGAGTTATAATTTTCTAGAATTATGTCAAGATTACATTTCAGATTGCAAAGAAAATATCACACATAATACTTAGTTTCAATCAAGTAGGCAGATAAAAATTTATGGGATATAACTAATAACAAGTTGTACAGTTCAAAAACAACGTTTGGATTCACTTAAACCTAGCTGTGCTACATAAAAAGACAAAGGAGGCAGTGAGAACTTAGCTGGGTTTCAAACCCATAAAGCTGGCTCTCATCAGCATGAGTCACTCAGAGATAAAGGCATTCAGTGATTTACTTGAATCATTTGTTGCCAGCCTGGAAAAGATTTGGGAAATTAGCAGTGTCCTCACTTTTTTGACAGCGTGGCAAAGAAAGGCTAATTCATGAAGAGGAGAAACCCCTTTCATTTGACATTGGATTTCTTCCTAGCTCGAACACAAATGGCATTACTAATAACAAAGCAACGTGCCGGGAGACTGGATGGAGATTGTGTGCCTTTAAGAATAGGTTACCATCTTTTGAGCATAGTGACTGAAAGGTGACCTGGGTAATCCGGAGTCTACAAATGGTCTCATTTCACAGGCTATCCCTTCTTGCTTAAACAACAACAACAACAAATAATAATAATTTTTTTTTTTTAAATAGGAGAACATTAATTATCCAAGCAGTTGTGCTATGTAATGAACTTGACTGTTACCATTTTTTTTACCCAGTGAAGGATTTCTTGGCCTGGTTAGAATGTATGATTCAGGTACATGCAGATTCTTTGTGGATTTTTAAGATGATGAAGTATGCTGACAATAAGAATTATACATTATCTACCACCTTTTCTCTTTGAAGATGTTGACAGTCTGACTATAATTTGGCTTAACTGAGCAATTGAGCATGCCAAGTTAACCCCCAAATCATCATCACCACACTAGATAGTATTTGTGTTTCTTCTCCAATGCCAGGCTTGCCTCTTTTGAATTCAGAAAGGGGTCAGGGCTCATGAGAATGGCAATTCAGGGTTCAGCCCGGCCCAGACAGGGTCTCCTGCCATAGGAGTAAAGGTATAGTTTATATACTGGGCCATCCTCAGAGATGAAATCAAAGAAATAGAAAACAGTTTCCTAATGCCAAGACATTATTAATCCCAGACTTTAGGGACGACCAGCAGGTGATCAGTAGTTTTCTTTGGACTGAACGCATGGATGTGTCCGGTTACATTTGTAACAGCTGCAGCCGTGCTGTTTTGGCTTCTTTGTATGGCCCCTCGCTCAGAACGCACCCGCTTCTGCACAGCTCCTTTCGTCCTCCGTGGCTGCTCCGTGGCGGCGGTTTGAGTGTGTTTCACTGTGTTCATAAAAGCAGCTCTGCACTTCCGTCTTCTGGCTGCCAACCCTCACAACGTGGGCAGCAGTTATTTCTCCTCTATGTCTATGTCCAAGGAGTGGATTTGCAGGGAGGATGATCTCAATTCTGGTCTTGGTTTCCTTCCCACTTAAAAGGGCTTCTCTCATTAATTGGTAGAGTCTCATGATGCTTGGATTGGAGGTAAACCCATTTTACCGCCTTGTTTCTGCTGGGGTGCTCATATCATTCCTAGTTTAATAATAAACGCTTTTGGTTGTGGCTCTTAGCATAATTTGTAAATTACTTCCCAGAGCTGCCCTTACTAAATGTCTGTGACCTTATGGTCAAGAAAGGCTTGACAAGCAGAAGCTGCTGCCTGGGGGCTGGAATGTACCACTTCCTGTTCTTTCTCTCCAAGCTGAAGCATTCTATCCAAACAAAAACTGAACTCAGTGCACATGTGACCCAGAGTTAGTCTGAAGCGAAACTCTCCAAAGATGAAAAACTTTACACATTAACTCCTGGTTCCACTCCATCTACTTACAGTGCCTAAGACCACAAAGAGGGCCTTTTAAAAAGAACCAAAATAAACAAAGGGATGATTCAAGCTGTGTGCTAAGGCAAACAAGCACCAGTGGCCACAGAGAGCGTCAGATTAATTGCTGCTAAATTCTGACAAATGTAAAAAATTCAGACAATAGCATAGTACTGTTTAAATCAATGACCCCACAGCCCTGCTAGGACACTACTCAAGCTCCCCAGGGTATTTCAGTGTAAAGGAAATCAGCACTTGGACCCCAGCCCAGGGTGTTTATGATCAGAAGGAGCAGAAGAATCCTGTCTTCACTACAAAAATACTATGACAACAGAATGGTCCCTCTGTTATACAAATCTGGGATCATCTTGATGTATTCCCGGTAGCCATGCTTCCAGTTTTCCTATCAATAATTGAAACTGTCTGATTGTTACCAACCAATGTCACCCCATTAAATTTAACAATAAAATATAATAATATTAAAAAATAATAATAATAAAAATAATTGACTTGAGCTATAAGGAGAGCCCTACCAAAAGGGACACATAGCCAGATATTAAACTAAAGGCTCACTTTCTTGTCTTTAGGAGATGAATTAATAATAAGTCATAACAAGATGGAGACAGAAAATCACTCAGCCAACCACTGAAGTGGCTTCCCTAGAAAAGGCAGATGTAAGGGGTGAAACCCCATTTTTTTTTTCCAAAGGGAAGGTGCAATCCAGATGAGGGAGTTGGAAAAATGATGGTGCTTCTGGGTCTATGATGTGGTAGTAATACCCTAGCAGAGGGCTGTGGGAGGGAACTGAGATGGCTGAGCACTAGAGCTATAAATCCCTTGGGCTCTAGCCAGGCAGGACATGAAAAACTCATGACTGAGTATGACACCAGTGGGGGGTTGCCTTTCCCTTAAGAACCTCCATGGCAGGCCTCTCCTCCAGCTCTAGTGGAGGCCACTGGAACAGGGGACCTTGCTTCTGTCCTATTCTAGGCCAGACTATACCAATGATGCTTTTGTGAAATTAACTAACTGAGGGGGTCCTCAGAATATGAAACTTTAAATGCTAAAACCAGGAGAATTATGGGCAAACCAAGATGAACAGGTCACCCTGTTGTACACAAAACTATATAAGAAATCACCTTATTTTCCACATATGCAATAAAACTTTAATTTGGACTTGACTCAAATACAGTCTAATGAACACATGCTTGACAAATTATTATAATAAGCATATAGGTAAAAGATAGCCAGTTAAAGAGAAATGAAGTTTTCTAAGAGCACTTACATATTAGTACAGATCTTTCAATTTAGTGTTCTCCCTAAGTTCGAATTTAAAGTGAAATTTAAGGCCTTCAACTAGGTAGTGCTATTAGAGTAATTGTAAAAAAGTAATAAACAACTTTCATAGAAATCTTCACATTTAGTTTAATTAATAGGAAATATATTAAAATTATAAGTTTAATATTGCAAGTTTCAGTGAGGCAGCTCACAGTTAAGGAGCAGCTGCTTTACCATTCAAATCACATAGTGCCTTTCTTCTTCTATTCAGGTTCCTTTCTGGGAATGATTCATTCATTGAATATCGCTGAAGTTGTGATTTTAGGACTTCTCTGTCACAAAATATATTGTGGGGGATGATGTTACAAATGGCATAGTTTGCACCCATGTTTCCCTTGACTACTGATTGCAATCATTACCAAATAAAATAATAAAAATATGTTTTGTTTGGTTTTTAACAAAATGAAAGAAATTAGACACTACAGGAAAAACTTTTTGGGGTAGTTTAATACTAGGAAACAATTTGACTAGAAACAACGTCATTTTATTAATCGCTGATTTTATTAATAGGGTATATTATCAATGCAGGGAACATTTAAAAAGTACTATAGAAAGAAAGGTATAGAATCAGCTTGTTCATGTACTTTCACAAAAGAGCAACAACCTTTTAATGTCTATGCCTTTAAAAAAAAGATTTATTTTTATTAACTTTGTCAGAAAGAAAGAGACAGAGAGAGAGAAAGAGATACAGAGAGAAGGAGGGCGCAGAGCAGTCTCCGTAGTTGCACTTCATTCATTTTCTACATAGCTTTATTCTATAGGTGGGCACAAGGCTGCACAGGTCAGAAACTGGGCTGGGAGCCTCCAAACCGGGGGCCTCTCACATGAGAGGCATGCCCCAGTAAGAACCAAACTGGGGGCACACCCCAGTTCAGCATATAGGTCTGCACAGGCCGGGGCTGGGATTCAATCCTCGGACCCCAAGGCTGCAAGCCAAGAGCTCAACCCGTTGAGTCATCCAGCTTCCCCAATATCTATGCCTTTAAACTCATAATATAACACTTTGTGTCAGAAGATGGGGATCAATAATGGGCATAAATATTATATGCTTTTACTTACCTAATTCTACAAACCAGTTCTTTAAGTCTTTCTATCATGTTGCTGTTTTCTTAAATATTCTCCTGAAAGAATCAAAATACATTTCATTCATCATTTCTCGGCCTTTTGGCTAAGATCAAATGCAATATATGTTTCATACATATAGCTACACAATGCAAAAATGTGAATATAGATGTGGAGTATGTGAAGTGCATCTGTAAACAAGTCATGGATATGTGAGAAAGTGGAGGAGGCTCCTTGCTTAGTGTGAAAGTCCTTTGAGGACAATATCTCAGGCTTAGTCTTCTTTGTGCCCTACATAACTCATTGTCAAAAGCTTGGCCCAATGGGCTGAACAAATATGTAATTTGAAAAAAAAAAAAGTAATAATTATAACTAGGATTTATTTAGTACTATGTAACTTGGAAAATAATTTAAATCCATTTTCTTATTTGATCTTTATAACAATCCGGGAACATTACTCTCATTTACATTTTATTGATGAAGAAAATGGGACTTGGAGAAGTTCAATAATTGGCAAAAGATCGCTTAGCTCGTAAACAATAAAGTAGGTTCTCAAAAGCGGGTCCTCTTGACTTTAAAACTTGTGCTTTGGCATCTTAAGCAATGTACGAGGCAAAGGGACTCACATGTCTAAAGGCCTGAGATAGGGCAGAGAAATTTGATATCCTCAAGGAACAGACATGGTGAAAAATGAAGTGCAGAGTTCTGTGGAGTCCAGAAGTCATTGTGCTTTGGGGGCTTTGTTAAAATGTTTGGCCTCTAAAATAAGGGAATAGAATACTATTGATATAAATGAGTAAAATGGTCACATTTGCACTTAGAAGTTTCTACTGCTCTGGGAAAGATTAACATGGGATTATTTTATTTGGTAATGATTACAATCAGTAGTCAAGGGAAATATGGGTGCAAACTATGCCATTTGTAACATCACCCCCCCCCCAATATGTTTCATGACAGAGTCGAGGAATGGTGGGGCTACCCGAAGCTGGAAGACACAGGAAGGTTTCCCCCCTAGAGCTTTCAAAAGAAGCATGGCCCTGCTGACACCTGAACTTCAGATATCTAGTCTCCAGGACTATGAGATAACAAATTTCTGTTGGTTTAAGCCACCAAGTCTGTGGTAATTTGTTATGGCAGCCCTCGGAAACTAATACACCCACTAAATAAATGTTGAACAAATGGTTTGCTATTGTCTGTGTTTGGTCCAACCTTGTTCCCTGGTTTTTTGGCAGGAGCAATAAGGAGTATGTGGTGTACTTTTCAATAAAAAATACTAGCAGAGAGGAAATTTTAGTGGGAAAATGTGTTCAGACTTAGACATGTTGAGTTTCAGTTGTCTGTGTCACATCTAAGTGAAGATATTGAACTGTCAGTTGGAGATATCCTTCTGAATTTCAGGATCTTGTTTTGGGCTGGGGATAAATGCTGGGAGTTGTCTGTGCATAAGTGGTGCGTGACCCATAGGAGTGGTTGAGATTGCCTAGGAAGTGAGTGTTATGAAAGAGAAAAGAGGGACACTTTACACAGTTCTCTGAAGAGTTCTAGTGTTTAAACATGGGATAAAGCAAGAAGAAACACTAAAGAGACTGGGAGGAAACAGTAGAGAAGACAGAGAAAAGACAGAGGGGTCATATATCAGCCAGGGAAGGAGACTACTTGCCTGTGCTGTATACTGAGATGTCAAATAAGAAACTGATTGAACCTGACCATTGGCATTAACAACATGAAGGTCACTGGTGACCTCAGCGAGAGTTAGTATAGGCAGAATGGGATCCAGAGTGGAGCAGCTTGAGAAGTATATACATATCTGAAATATTTTAATATATTTTCTGAAAGTAAGAGAGTATGTGAGAAATAAGGAAATCAAGGAAGCAAGATTCACAAAGCTTGGTTATGAGGAAATAAGGATAAGAGAGTGGTGTGTGTGTGTCTTAAGATGAAAGGGACTTAGGTGTATTTAAAATCCCATTGAAAGGGAAAGCTGACGTGTAAAATTGTTTGAAGGGAATGAATTTGAGCAGATAGTGGGAAGAGAGGAGGTAATCAATCAATAGTGCAAAATTCCACAGAAGGTGGTTGGAGAGAAGATTCACAAGGTACGTGGAAAAATTTGGCTTTAGATGAGGAAACTTTCCTCCACTGTGACAGTATGGAGTGGAAGATAGGTAGGAGTAGCTGTGAGTAGGCAGGTATAGATTTTATTGTGGGAGAGTCAGGCTGGGAGTTATCGTCTAATGTATGTGTTTTCCCAGAAAGTTAAAATGCCGTGCCTTCAATTTTTACAAATTCAGACTCTAAACTATTTTACATTGAAATTCTCTTCTCTCTCTTCTCTTGATCCAAATAAGTGGTATTTTAGGATCATAATTTCTCTAAAACTTCAGATGATGTAACTCTGTATTTGACTGAAGTGTCAGGACATTATATGGTTCTTATAAAATAAAAGGTTTGCCATTATTTTTGTTTACTAATATCTCCAGAAACTAGCACACATATCCATAGAAATATATTTTTCTACTTTCCCGAGAGAGACAAATCAAAATACTTACCAAAATAAAAAAATATGGCATATTCATAAAACAAAACAAACTGCTTTGGGGGCTTTCTAATTGATTCAACCACATTTTTAAAAATGTAAGGTTTTATGATAGCATAACTGCTGTTTTGTGATTATCCTCAAAGTAATTTGGGTCAATCCTGGGGTGTGGCGCTACTCATACCATTACACAAGGCACACCGCAAGTGGACAGGTAGAAATGCAGAGAAGGGTTTCAGTAGGTGGGTCGGTAGTGAAACTACTTTTAACATCTATTCTGCTACTCCTGTTACCAGGCACATGATAAGCTGAATATAGCAGCTAGCTATTGATTTAACCTTTGAGTTTTCTGGCTCTTGGCATGTAAGAATTCTAATATCGTGCCTGAGCAACACTGAATAATAAACTATCCTACTTTGAAAATGTGTGTGGTCCTGTGCATATCCTTTTCTTTTTTTAATGAGCTGTTTTTCTTCTGAACTTAATCCGTTTAGTCCCTTATTAAATTCCTTACTGCGTATTTACCCTCAAGGATGGCAAGAAGCACAGAGCATCCCCTGCCCTTTTTTTTTTTTTTTTTTCTTGGACAAAGCAATTATGGTCTGATAATGATGTGGTAGAAAAAGCAGCATACTTGGAAATCAAGGCTGAACTACTAATGAATGTTGTTAATTCACTATTTCATCTGGAACATTTGTTCTCTTGCTGTTCATGTTGGCTTTCCAATCTGTGTTAATACTCCATTCTATTCCAGCTTCTTACTGTTGTAGGTAGGGGAATGGCCATTACCTCGGTGAAGATAAGTAAATTTTGCCTCACTTTATCTCTTGCTTTATAAATCACAGAAGGTACCATAATTCATTTCAGAAATTTAGTCATAGCACCATTATATGGCTATAAATGTAACAGCACTAAAATAGAGCTTTTCTTTTAAAGCCTAAGAACAGTTAATTTAAAAATATTCTAGGTTATATTAGTCTTCTGATGATAACAAAATTACTTTTCATTAAGCCTTTGAAAAGTGATATTCCATCTGTATATAGACTTTTTTTCAGTTCCTGAATTTTTAGTGAAGAACTGATAATTCAAAGTTTTTATGCTGTCGTCGGGAAAGAATGTGGGTTTCATTGTTGAAAAGGGGATATTTCTTTAAATGGTGATATAGAATACATTATAAATTTAAATTTTCAGGATTGGCAAATTAGGTTCTTAAGGCCCCTAACAATAAACAAACAAACAGACAAACAAGCAAAAACTGGAATAAGAATTTGGAAAATAAGAGTTTACGGTCATATACAACTGACTACAAGAACTCCTGCAAGTCACCTAATGTGACTAATAAGTCAGTCTGACTTATTTCGCTTAATAAGATGAACTTCTGCCTTCTAACCAGAAAATGAGAGTATCAGACTAGATATTCCCTCTAATATTCCTTCAAGCTCTAACATTCCCAGGACAACCACATTTTATGGGTTATAGAATAATAACTAGAAATAATGATTTATTTCTTCCGGAAAAAAAAGACATGCACTCTAACTAAATTACAGTATTACAAAATATGGGAGGAACAGAGCATAATGAAAAGAACATGCTGTGACTCAGACTGGGCCCAAATTTTAGCTTCAGCATTACTGGCCTTAGTAAGCAGTTTAGGTAATGCTCTCTGCCAGTTTCCTTACTTCTATCATGGGAGTGATCACTCCTCCTTGACAGGGCTACGATAACCAACCACCAAATAGGTGTGCAGAGCTTAGCATAGCAACACGCACGGTAAGTACTCAAGAGAGGTAGTCATTATTTTTGTTGTTTTTGTCACAGAGGATTGCTACAAGGATAGACTCCCATTATAATTTAGATGTTCTATACAATAGACAACACCCATTCTTAGCTCTTTTTTAGAAGTAATGGAACATATGCAGGTGAAGCCTGGGGTTCTAAATCTACTCACACAGAATGAGGAAAGAAGCATTAGAAATAGTCAGAAAAATGGTAACGCATCTATCTCAAAGAATATATCCCTATTATTTTAATTTCTAATTTTACAGTTGAACCTTTCAATGGCTGATTTGCTTGATATGAGCTCCTCTCAGTGTCCCCCCCCACCCTGCTCCCCCGAGCTATTTCTGAGACTTCCTCAGGGGTCTGTGACCTCTGGCAGAAATCTTTTAGTTTCTTTTGTTCTGATCTTCTGGTTTTTGTTGTTTGTTTGTACCCATTCCACTGTTGATTCTGTTGGAGTAACACCTAGGAGGTAGCCATTTGAAAGAACTGTTCTCTGTAGGCATTCCTGCTCTTAGAACTGGGCAAGAGGGGCTGCTCTGACTTTCCCCCAGCCATGCCCCACTCCATGGGATGGACAATCCACTGGGACTACTTGCCCTTTCTAGACCACGCTCTGCGTCCCCAGGACTCCAAACTCTGTTATCCAGAGGGACTTGAGGCTTCCTCTCTGGGCCCTTCATCCTGAAGCTAGAACACTTACGTGGGCATGCCTTATGGGCCCAACGGGCAACTAAGGGTGGGAAATTTGCTGGGAGGGTGTGTACGGAGATTGAAAGTAAGGTCTGGGATTTCCACACCTGAGTGAATGTGGTCCCTACTCATATGAGATACAGCCATCATAGGAAAAGAAAGGGGTGGGTTGTGGGCAGTAGACAGAGGAGGGGGAAGAGAATTCTAAATTTGAACTGGCCTACCAGGTCATTATAAAAATAGGTTTGGCAAGGTAGGAGAATGGCACATACCCTAGGCAATTAGGTGGCTTGATTCACAATGTATAAATATTTGGATGTGGGTGTGCAATTCTCCTTTGTACTCCTACCCAGACCTGCAAACACTGGGGTAAGCCTGTCTGAATGAGTTGATCACCACTGATACCTCCTATTTAGTTCTAGAAAAGGGTTCTGTTCTGCAAAATTCCCCTTAGCACAATGACACCAATCCATGACTTGAGTAAGACTTCACCAAAGACCAGGAAATTACCAAAATCTAATGCAGAATAACCAATAGTTGTTATCAGTGGTGGTTACTTTTAGTTGGACTGCAGAGTTCCTGACTAGTACCCACAGCTTCTGGTATTGTGGAGACCAGCTTAACACCATCAATAAATAGGCCCAAATATTTAATGCTATTCCTCTTGTTTGTGTTTGAAATGAAGCCCTGCTTGTTTTATGGAAAACAGACTGTTGACAGTAATACTATCTGTTTCCTTGAATAAGATCTTACCTACCCATCAGCACCCACTTGTGTGTAATTTGACCACTGCAGCCTGGAAGAGATCATCACAATTGTTCCCCCTATTTCCCCAAATCTTGATCTCTCAGTCTGAACTAGCACATGTTTGGGTTCCTAACAGGTGAGTCCGGGCAACAGAACACCAGCACAGGTTGATCCCCAATCATAGCCTCACCTGCAGTAGGAGGAGGACAAGGTGGAAGAAAGACGAGACTTGTAAGTTCCACAGCCTGGCCTCAGCTCCCAGCATACTGTGAACAACTGTCTAGACAAAGAAGACACATTCTCCAAGAACACGTTATTCTTGATTTTAAGGGAGTCTAAATAAAGACTAGGGGGAGGGTATTTCTTTACCCACCAGTGGCAAAATCCTAAAAATCCCAACTATAGAATTTACTAGAACTAAAGATACAGGTTTGAAGTTGCATTTGGATTAAAATTTTATAATCCAGGGCTTTCTGAAAATATGGGTCTCCATCTGTATCTATATCTACAAAATTTAAAAGGCTCACCAAAATGAATTCTCCCAGAACAAAATGAGGTATAAACCACTGGCTACTTGGCAAGTTTTCAATTTTCAAAATTATTAAAAACAAATATCTACCACATTATTATGTGTTCACATTAGTGTTTATTTCTTTTTTTTTAATATTATTATATTTTATTGTTAAATTTAATGGGGTGACATTGGTTGGTAACAATTAGATAGTTTCCCGATGTACAAGTCCACATCACATCACCAATGCATCGCATTATGTGCCCAGCTCCCAGAATCAGGTCCCCCTCCACCTCCATAAATCTGGTGCCCACTCCCCCCTCTTCCCACATAAGTTGTAGCTCTTAAATTTC
>PVKE010005385.1:0-19255 GCA_004027555.1 Craseonycteris thonglongyai
GGGGGGGGGGGGGGGGGGGGGGGGGGCTGAGGCCTGCTCCAGGAACACCTCAAGGAGCAGGAAGCAGCCTCCATTTACTGAGCTCTGTGGTTAGGCTTTCGGTCTGATTCCTTTGGAAATGCAGATGGCTGGCCCCAGAAAGGAAACAGGAGCAATTGCCAATCCTGCAGTTGCTTTTTCCAGGAAGGTCAGGGAGGATGGGTGTGGAGAGAGGTGAGTCAGGGGAGAGAGCTCTGCAGATTCTGTGAATTGCTTAGTTGGGGTCATGCCAAGCTCTTAAAAGCCATGAGTAGCATTTGGGCTCCATGTATGTGTATTGCTGACCAGCCAGACTTGGGTGGAGTTTCATCCCAGGCCTCCTGGGACTCAAGCCTCTGTTAAGATTTGATTGTAGGAAGGCAGAAATGGGGACCGAACACTGAGGTGTGTCTGCCCACCATCCCCTACCCAAACCTGCTCAGCTGCTATGAAATGTGTCTCTGTCTGCCTAGGACTTGGTTTCTGCTATGAGCAAAACAAGGCTTCCTGTGACTTTAACCTCCTTCCTAGAGGGACCAAGAGCTTCTTGCAGAGGGGGGAAAAGCCTTTTTATGACTGTTTCAGGTCAACCCACTCCACCCCCTTTAGATTATTTGCTCTGAGATACTCTTCTAAGACTCAGTCTTCACCTTGGTGTGGAACCATGGACTCTACTGGAAAAAGTTGCACAAGTTCTGCCCTCATGCTTTGATATCATTAACAGTAGAAAAAGTATGATTCTGGGTGTCTCGAGAGCTCAGCAAGAAGTGCCTTTCATGTGGGGATGTGCTGTTGTCACCACTTATCTGTGTCCCACATCTTCAGTGAAGGAAGAGTGAGCCTCCTAAGACCTTAATAGCCACAACTTACAGTTAAATAGAACTTTATCCTTTACAAAGGACTTTCTCAGACACATTGGCATTTAATCCTTGCAACCTTCCATGAAGAAGGCAGCTGAAGAAGCACATTCAGTGAGGTGGAGGACTTGTCCAAGTTCATACAGCTAGATGATGTGAGGACTGAGACGTGACTTCAAAACCTGACTCTAGCCTGGTGTTCTTTCATGGACCACCATGGACTCACCAGGAGGGAAAAGAGAATCCAGGAAGAAAGCGTCCCAGGGGAGGAGAGGCCTCCGAGGCCACTTGAGAGGTGAGTTAGTAGAAGAATGTGACGCACTGGTGCCTGTCGTTCAGAGTGCACAAGTGGGTTGCACAGATTACACTGTCCCTGAAGGAAGGGGGCCCCTTACTCCCTCAGAAAGGCTCGTGTTCTTCTTAAATCACTTTGAGGTATTGCTAAGGAAATTAAGACATAGGGCAACAGTGGTATTTCTGCCCAGTTTCTAATTAAAGGCCATGACTTAGGAGGGAAGGAAGACTGTGGGAAGTAACCTATGTGGCTAATGCTAAAGCATGAACTTTGAGTTCTTGGCCTGTTGGGTTAAGAATTCAAGAGTGGGGGCTCTGGCTGGGAATGGAGGAATCCAGCAAAGACTAGAAAGAGCTATCTTAAGTGGAAGACTTGTCTTTGCGAGTAGACTTCCACTGCAGTTACTATGGAACCAGAAATTCTGTAGGTGACACTCTATACCCTGGAGAACCACTGCAACCAAAGCTCATTCTGGAGGTGGCACTCAGGAATTACCGGGAGAAGATAATAGGCAAGCGGACCACAAATGCTTTTGTTTTTTTTTTTAAGATTTATTTTATTGTTTGAGAGAAGGTGAGAGAGATATATGGTTTCATTCTACACAGGTAGAGGTAGGGCCATGTGGGGCTGGAACCGAACCGAAGGCCTTCCACATGGGAAGTGAGAACCTTCACTTTGGAGCCATCCTAGCAGTTACCAGTTGTACTGCAGTTCTGCATATGGGTTTGCACAGGCTGGGGCCAGGAATTGAACCCTGGACCTCATGATTACAAGACAAGTGCTTAGTCTCTGAGTTATCCCAACATCCCCACAAATGCTATTTTGTATAACTTGTTGACTCTGTACCAATATACAGTTGATAAAAGGGAACCTAAATTTTAATGTTAAACAAAAATCCAAGGTATCACTGATGGGACTCAACCCTGAATTTCTGCCATAGGAAAGCTTATCATTAAGACAAATAATGGGGAAGCAAAAACTATACTGTGTACCTTTAGAGGGAAGCTAGGAGGAAGTGCCAGCCTTCATCCACTTAGCTAGTGACTACTTTATAGCAATAATGTGCCCACATGGTTGTAGGTATGAGGATATAGCTGTGAATAAAACAGAGTCTCTGCCTCCAGGAGCTAATGATCTAGCGGAGCAGCCCCTAACATTTTTGGTGCCAGGGACCAGTGTTGTGTAAGGGGGGTGGGGTGGGATTGGAGTGTGGGGGTTTTGGGGATGATTCAAGTGCATTATATTTATTGTGTTCTTGATTTTCTTTTCTTTTTTTAATATTATTATATTTTATTGTTAAATTTAATGAGGTGACATTGGTTGGTAACAATCAGACAGTTTCCCGATGTACAACTCCACATCACATCACCCATGCATCACATTATGTGCCCAGCTCCCAGAATCAGGTCCCCCTCCAACCCCATATATCTGGTGCCCACTCCCCCCTCGTGTTCTTGATTTTTGTCTATTACATTGTAACTATTATTACTGATAGGGTTTTGATATGAGTCTGCAAGCACTGATTTATTATGGTGTCTGTGCACCCCAGTGCTGTGCACATCACTGCCTCAGCTCCACCTCAGATCACCAGGCATTAGATTCTCATAAGGAGCGTGCAACCTAGATCCCTCCCATGTGCAGTTCACCATAGAGTTCTCACTCCTATGGGACTCGAATGCCACCACTGATCTGACAGGAGGCGGAGCTTGGCAGTAATGTGAGCATGGGGGAGCAGCTGTAAATACAGATGAAACTTGCTGGCTTGCTCACCTCCTGCTGTGAGGCAGGGTTCCTAGGAGGGGAGGCAGAGCATAAACACATAAACTAATAAGTACGGTAGTTTCAGATCACGCTGTGTAGGTTCCATGAAGAGCTGAAATGGTAAGCAGGAGCGGGGAGTAGCATTAGGTAAGCGGCCAGAGAAGGCCCTGAGCAGCGCACAGGAGCCAGCTGTAGGGAACGGCCCAGGCAAAAGGAAGGACACGGCCCCATGGCATGTGAAAAGGGACAACAAAAAGCGAGTGTAACAAGCTTGTGGGAGAGATGAAGGAGGGCAGATCGGTGTGCAAAGGGCAGATCATGGAGTGCCTCTTCCTTAGCTTATACCTTAAGATGATGGAAAACCAATGGAGAAATTTGAACTGAGGAGCAATGGCTGCATTAAGGTGGGTGGGAGAGCTGGGGGTGGGGGGGGGCATCAAATATATGGTGATGGAAAGAGAACTGACTCGGGGTGGTGAGCACATAGTGCAATGCGTAGACAATGTAATGTACAATTGGACACCTGGAACCAATGTCACCCCAATAAATTTAACGATTAAAAGAGAGAAATTGTTGTGGGAGATTTGCTTGCAGGCCTGTCAGCCAGTCTGAAAATATAAGCAAAGCCTTTTCTGACAAAAGTGACAGAACTGGGAAGCTGGGATGGCTCAGTGGGTTAAGCGCTCACTTTGCAGCCCCGGAGCCCAAGGATCAAATCCCCAGCCCAGCCCATGCGGACCCATAAGCTGAGCTGGGGTGTGCCCCCAGTTCAGTTCTTGCTGGGGCCTATGCAGGAGGCTCCCGGCCCAGTTCCTGCCCTGCGCAGCCCCGCGCCCACCTGTGGAGTGAAACTATATGGAAAACTAATGCTGTCGACTATGGAGACTGCTCGGCCCGCCCCCTTCTCTCTGTCTCTCTCTGTCTCTCTCTCTCAAAAAACAATAAAAATGAATAAAAATAAATTTAAAAAATGACAGAACTGACAGACAAGATGTGCTCACCCTACAGGAGTCTTGTAATTGCTGGTGAAAGGTGAAAGGGGACTGTACAGGGACCTCTTGGAGTTCAAAAGTTCAGAGAACATGTGTGAAATGAGGAGCACCGCACAGCCAGCTGCAGCCAGAGGCGAGTGGCTATGTGGCGTTGTGCACACCTGCTGCGGCCAGCATGTCCCAGACTCCCAGTGAGTCATGGAGAGCAAGATTTTTGGCTTTGTTATGTAGCTCTGTAAAGGGCCAGAAACGCATAGGGCAGAATGAAGCCGCTGCCTGCAGTAAGCCGTCGTTCACTGGTTTGGTCACTTAGTCAAACATTTGTTGGTCACCCATTATATCCTGAGCATGCTTTTCAGTACCAGCAGTACCACAGGTAGCAAAACAAAAATCTCTTTTCTCACAGCACTTAAGTGGGGGAGTGTGGGAGCAGTAGAGAAAGTAAACATATTAAAGAAGTAAAATGCTTAAAATGTTAGGTGATGGTAGATGCAAAGGAGAAAAATAAAGCAGAGAAAGAGAATAGGAAATTTGGGGCAGGGGAACGATTTTATAGAAGGTTATTTAATTACTTGGCTTTTATTTGGAGTAGGACAGGAAAACCATTGGAGGGTTAGAGTAGGGTAATGGCATTATCTGACTTTTTAAAAAATAAACTGACAGATACATTTTTTAAAACAATTTATTTTTATTGTTTTGTTTTGACAGAGAGAGAGAAGAGGGAAGGCCTAGAGCAGTCTTCATAGTTGTACATCATCAGTTTTCAACATAGTTTCATTCCACACAGGTTGGGGAGAGGGAGGCTGGGAGGGAACCGTCTGGGGGCCTCCCGCATGGGAAGCACACCCCGCTAACTGGGGTTCTCACATGAGAGGCACGTGGGAGCCAGACCAAACTGGGGTGGGAAGCACACCCCAGTTCTGCACATGGCTCCTCACGCACTGGGACCTGATCCTTGGACCCTGGGCTGCAATGTGAGTATTCAACCTGCTGAGCCATCCTGGCTTCCCCATGACATTTTTAGAATAATTACTCTGGTTGTTCTTAGATTAGAGGTAAAGGACAACACTGAACAGTTTCTGACACCTTCATGCTGGTCCTGGCACCGGCCTCTCTTGCCTGGATTATTGTCAGGAGGCCTGAGGAGGCAATTGCAATACTGTGTGTAAGAGAAAATGGGGCCAGGGCCAGGGTGATGGCAATGAGGGTGCTGAAGACTGTTCCAGTTTTGGATCTGTTTGGAAGGTAGAGATGACAGTATTTGGTATAATGTGAATAGACAAAATACCGGTACTCAGTTCTTATTTTCTTCTTACTAGAAGGTCAAGAAGGTGAGGAAGTCTAGGCTGCTAACAAGAGAACTATTAAAAAGATTTGCCACGAGTGGGGGCTGGGTCAGGAACAAGTGTAGCCAGCAGGTAGGTAGACTGGTGGGCCCAGGAGGGGCCTGGCTGGAGAGCCATAGCAAGGCAGTGAGAAGGGAGATGGTTCAGAGTGCAGGCCTCTGCGGAGAGGATGGTCCTGGGGCAGCCCACGGGCCTGGGGGACAGACAGCGAGTGCTGAAGAAGGGTGTCAGAGGGAGGCAGGAGTTGCAAAGCCACGATTCCAGTAGCACCATCAAAACATAGAGTTGCTGAGAATAGTATCAGGGAAAAGAGGGGGAAAACAATCTGTGAGCCTAGGCTGAAGTCAGGGAAGGTGGGAGAATATTCTGAAAGGGGCGGGGGGTGTCAGCAGACGGAGGGGCTGATTGACAGCCTGGAAGGGCGGGACTGAAATCTGAGCACCTGGTGCTTCTCTTGCCTCATTAATAAGAGAGGTCTGACGGAACAGCATCCACTGGAGGTGGTAAAATCTGGTCACAGCATGGATTCACTAATACTCAAGCTCAATTACTGGTTTCCCCTTTGTGATAGGGTCTGTTGGATCATGGCAGTAGTGTACATGGATGTATTTTGACTTTGTAAGAAATCTGATCATTTCTTCTCAGTCTTTTGGACAAGATGGAGCAATACTGCAAGGATAATGGTTTAGTTAAGTTGCTATGCAGACGGCCTGAGAGCTATACCCAAAGAGTCTATACCAGAGATAGAGACTATATCGATGTGAATTAGTGTTTCCAGCCTTTTTTTATAAATCCTAAATCCCCATTTAAAGATTAATGTCTCATTTCCTACCCTCTACTGTTGAGGCTATCTACTGTGACTTTCCATTAGACAAGAATACAATTTTCAAACTGTACATACTTTTTTCATATGCCTTTGAGGAATGTTGATACACCCCTTGTCTGGGGAGCTTGGCCTGAAGGAAGGGCTCTGATGGTTTGTTTCTGCTTAGCATTTTTTCCAAATCCTGGTAGAAGACAGCAGAGCTGCTTATCAAATTTGTAACACAGCATAGAAGGAGAGCTGATATTTTGGATGAAAGGACATGATTCAGATGTTGCTGGGTAGGTTGGGGCAATGGACTGAAACTAGAAAGCTAACAATAAGAGCAGTGGAGTTTTCCATTCAGAGTAAACCATCCATTGTGTAAATATAAACTAGAGAAGACAATGAACCAAGATACCTCTTGGCCCTTTTTTTCTCATAGATGGACTGGGTTTTGTTTGATTGGGTTTTTTGTTTCCTTTTTGTCTGTTTTCACTCTTCATTTCCATATGACACTAAACCACACATACATGTGTACATGCACATGATGAAAATATAAGCTGCAGTAATTTTAAAAAGAGCAAGGTCTAAATCAAAGTAGTACTCATTTTATTCTTACGCAGACCACATCTTTATATATTTTCAGGTCTGAGAGCCATTGTCAGAGGACGCTGACAAACTATAAGTCTCCCAGAGAGCTCCTAGCACAGTATTCGGTGCTCAGTGAATAAGTATTTGTTGAGTGGATGCTGACTTGAGTGGTTACATATGGTGCCCCAGGTCCTGTGAAGGAAAGAGGAAACTTTGAGATAGCGCTTATTCAAATAGTTGCAGAGCTCTCAAGAGAGACTCGATTTCATGTTTTTTTTTAACAGAAGGCAGGGCAAGCACACTAAGGGTGACTGCTTGGGTCAATTTAAGAAAGAATGTCCAGGGCTGCTCTGCAGTGGAGTGGGCTAGCAGTAGGTACTGGTAAGCTCCTAGGTCAGGGCCGTCTATATCAGTCAATTGCAGAGGCCTGGGCCCTACACGGATTGTTGAAGGGGGGGAGGGGGGTGCCTTTTTGGGTACAGCCAACATAGTGACCTTTTAGTCTCTTCCAGTTCTGAGCTTTTCCTTTCAGTGGGCCCAGACACCTGGTGCTTTATCTTTTCAGTTTCGTAGAATCAACAGTGCAAACAAAACTTTAAAAATATGTTTAATGGAAACTTCTAAGGTTATTGCCTTGAATTAGAGAATGCTCTTTAATTTAGCCCTTTTAAAGCCTTGCATTTTTTCTCATCTCATTTTTTGTCAGTTGGTCTCATAAATATTCATAAAGGAATTGACCCAACATAAAAGTTCTCTAAAAACCTTTCCTAAGCCTTTCAATTTTGCTTCAAGTAATTATTTGACTATGATCCTGGTCAGTTATATGATTGTAAAACTAGTGAGCAATCTGTTTTTGGAGTTATTTCTTAAAATTTAGTCAGGATTTCAGAAATCATAGGATCTGGTGTGAAAGAATAAATGTTTTTTTTATTAATCTTCAGTCCCAGCTCCCTGTGGATTGTGAGGGTCTCAGGTTTCAAGCCTCTCTCCTTATCCTCTTGCCTCCCCCAGCTGAGAAGGATGGAAGCCAAGGATGAAAGCACAGATTCAGGCCCACAGCCTGACTTGGGCTATAATGTAATGTGAACAGTGACAGGCCTTCCAAGTGGGCAGCGACTGGGGGCCCCCTTAAACTTCAAGAACAGATTTAGGGAGACCTGCTGACTCTGAAAGAGGGCTCCACTGGACTCTGGTCACAGATGCAATGACCTGAGAAGCAGTGGCAGGTGAAGAACACACAGTGTGTCCCTGACTCTTTTTTGTTCTTCCTTGTAGAGTGTGTAGAACAGTCCTCATTTAGCTTTGTCCCCACATGGCCACCTTTTGTTCTTTTGCCCAACGTAGAAAATTCCCCTTTGTCTTTTGCCAAAAGAACCTGTTCATCAAGTGCCTGCACTGCACCCACTGAGAGGTGGACAATAATGAGCTGGTGTGACATTCTTCAACTAAAATGAGTAATCCTCAGCGTGGAGCCCTGACATCACATTTCTTTAGTGTGTTTTCTGGGAAAGTCTGAGTTTAGTTTTAGGGTCAGGAACATGGTGTGTGATCTTGGGAGAATAACTTAACATTTCTGGGCTGCAGTCCCCTATCTGTTATATGGGATATTGTAGGCTGTTTGAGAGATTTTAGACACTCACCCGTGTCTGGTATGTGGAAGGAATTCAGTAAATCAAAACTGCTGGCATTATTGTTAACTGGCACTAATTTATACAGACGTTAGTTATTATCAGTTTCAACTTTTAAGGATTTTATTCTTTATTATTTAATACTTTACATGCGGAGGGGAATCCACCTATCTTCATATGTGAATTATGCTTAGGACCCCAAAAGGTTCATGGGGTCCATTTATAGTGACCCACCTTTGTCATTTGTGGGTGAGGGTTCACATTTGATTGAAACCAACAATGGCAGGAACACAATAAATCTTTTCCCGGGTTGTCTCTTACATTGTTAGTTTCTTTGTTGTTTTAGAAGATGAAGGAACAGAAGCTGAAACATACTAGAATTTGCAACTGTCTTGATCCTGTGGGTTATGATTCCAAGGTCCGTCTTTCACAGCTATGGTAACACAGCCTTCCTGCTCCTGAAATTTCTCTCCTGAGAGAATTTGATTACCTGGGCTTGTGGTAGAATCAGAGAGCCATTTCCTCACTGCCTTTTCAAGCCTACAGTAAGAGTGCTCTTAGCCTATTTGTTCTGAGTGCTAAGTAATTACCGGATACTGATTTTGAACTGCTGTCTTCTGCCTCGCATTGAATTCCAGCCTCCTGTGCCTGGACCTCCAGGCTGCAGCCCCTCTCATGGTCTCATCCCCGCAGCGTGCTGCTCTCTGTCTGAGCCTGTCTTCTCACTGCCCGTACTTCCTTCTTCACAGCCCCCAAGCCCTGTCTGTGCCCATTTCAGAGCCTTAGCCATTTTCCTCTTCTTTGAGCCGTGTAGTCTGTTAGCTTTAGGGTCAAGCTGACAGGGGACTCATCACCCAACTAATTTTGAATGTTAGCTACTGGCACTTGGTCTGCAGCAGTAGTTCTCAACCTTGGCTACACACTGGAATCACCTGGGAAGCCTAAAGTGAAATTCCTGATGCCTGGGTCCCATCTGCAGTTCAGCTTTAATTGCTTTGAGGGGTGACTTGTGCATCAGGGTTTTTAAAATCCCTTCCAGGTGATTGAATAGGCAGCCATGATTGAGAGCCACTGAGTTACAAACTCATTCAACCACCAAGCTGAATCTGTGTTCTAATAATAGCTCTGTTGGTTCCCCCAATGACTTGTATACCACACAGTGTTTTAAATAGTGCACATGAGTATAAAAACATGCACAAGCAGCTATTTCCACGTTGTGTTAATTTGGTAGGTTTGGGGGCGGAAAGTTTATTTTTAACAGCACATTTCCTAGAGCACCTCTGGGCTCACTGGACAGCAGCAGCAGCCACATTTTATCACGCATGGTCTCAGTACATGCCGAATACTTCCTCAGCTCATCGGTTGTGTTAGCCCACTGGAATCCTCACAAGCCCAGAGTCAGCCCCAGTTTTTGCCCCCCCTGATTACGAGGGTACTGAGAAGCCCATCTACCTGCCTAAGGGGCAGAGCTGAACTTGAGCCCAGGTGCAGCTGGTGCCGGAACTGCACTCACTGATCCTCTTCCTCCTGGGAAGGAATGACTTCTGAAATAACTTCCTGGAAAATGAGGATGTTCCTGCTTTAGCTTTGGGGTTGGACTTTTTAAAAATTGGGCTGCATCCTTTTGCATATCAAGAACCTCCATAAAATTGGTGTCAGCTTCACTCCCAAGTTGCCTAGATGTATCCAGGGCTGGTAGGCCATTTTCCAAATTAGTCTGCTCATGGACTCCAGAGACACTGTTTTAGAAAAGCATCTTGCCTCTAGCACCTAACCTAGTCGAACCTACCCTGGCTTTTACTTAGTCTTCCTAATACTTCTTTGAGGTGGTA
This sequence comes from Craseonycteris thonglongyai, assembly GCA_004027555.1. Classification (NCBI taxonomy): domain Eukaryota; kingdom Metazoa; phylum Chordata; class Mammalia; order Chiroptera; family Craseonycteridae; genus Craseonycteris; species Craseonycteris thonglongyai. The sequence goes on from PVKE010005385.1 coordinate 10,126, forward strand.
AACAGTGCTGTCCCCATTGCAGAAAGAAGAACTTGTGTGCCAGGTATTAATCATCTACTAAATAATATTAACAGGTACCACTAGTTGAGCACTTACTAAATGCCAGACTCCATGCTAAGCTCTGTACATCCTGTGTGATTATCTTCACTTTATAGATGAGGAAACTGAGACCAAAATAGGTATAGCACCCTGCCCAAGGTGGTGCAGCTAGTAATCAGTGCCATATTTGTTTGCTTGTTTCTTAAGTTCCTTACGAGCAAAACTGTAAGACACGGGCTTCATTTGCTCTCATACCTTAGCCTAGCCAGCTCCGTCCGCTGTGTGTACAGCACATCTGGATAGTCACATCCAGAATAAGCTACTGAAGCAGAGACAGGATTTTCTTTCTGTGTGTCGAATGGCCATTTACTAGCTACTGTGAAATAGAATCTCCTGCCAACCTTGAATATCATACTAAGGTCAAACAGGCTCCAAATGTTCCTTCCCCAGCTTTGGTGTGAACAGCCCCTGAAGGTGAGAACCAGCTCTGAGAGCCATGTCACACTGCCTCCCTCTCAGCTCCGCTGTGGCTCACAGTTTCAGATTAATGACAAGGACCTGTCAGTGCTGCTTCATTGTTGGATGGGCACTAAGTGCTCAGGACAGAAACACATCTCCATAATTAGGAATATACCAACTTATTTTCTCTTTCGTCAAGCATATAAAGCCTTGGTATTTTCTGGTTTGTTAAAATATGTATACACACACACACACACAATTCTGTAGGGAGAATAAAGGAAGAGGTCACTAGTGTGGTGAGCAGACAGAGTCTTGGGGAAACAAAAGGACCTGGCAGCCTGTGTCTGGGCAGCAGGTCACTAATTGAGTGCAAAGCTTTTTAAAAATGTTGTTTATTCCCCTACAGGGCGTACAAAACCATTGAAGATGATGACTTGAAGTTCCCCCTTATATACGGAGAAGGCAAGAAGGTAGGCCCTGCCCTTCCCCAGTCTGAGAACTGTCTGCCTGTACACAGCCCCTGGCAATCTGGGCGGTCCACTCTGCAGCTCCGGTTTTATAGCCTTGACAGTGTGAAAGAACAGCACCTCCATCATCGTTCAGGTCTCTTGCACTGAGGGCCCAAGGACTGGCGGGGTTGGGGGAGGGTGGCAGTGAGCACGAGAGATGAAAGTCAGTTTTGTGAAAATAGCGTCCCCCTTCTCAATCCATTTGAATAACTTTTTACAGTGTATAAACATGACCGTTTCCTCATACATCATTTCACTGTATATCTGACAACAAGCCACGAGGCAGGCGAAGCTGGCTGTAGGATATCCATTTGGTAGATGAGGCGCTGGGACGCTGAGGTTAAACCTGCTCACAGTCATGCAGCAGCGAGGGGTGGGAGCAGATGTGGAGCCCGGCTTCCTTCTCATGCTCCCACATGCTGCCATGGAAGTTCGGAGCTCTGCAAGTCGGCCTCCCCACTCGCCCCATGGAAGGGGGTCCTGAGCCTCAGCGTGACGGAGCTGTGCAGTCCCATGGACAGAGCCCAGGCTGACAGCACAGAGCACACGTCACCGAGCAGAGTCACACCCTGAACAGCAGGCACTCTGGGGGACAGTAGGAAGGCTGTGGCTCTCAAAGCAGTCTGCGAGCAGAGACTGAAGGAGGCCACGGTGTTGGAAAGGAGATGAAGCTTTGAAGCCATTTCCCAATACAAACAAACACCTTCTGAATCATTGCATTCTTCCTGCCAACACGAAAACATTTCAACTAGGTGCTCAGAGTTCCAATTAGAAGTGAAAAATGTGGTCACATTAAGAAGAATGTTCAACTGAAATTTTTTTCAGCATTGATAGCTTTTAGCAGGAAGTGACTCATGAACACTGAAGGATGCCTTCCTGGGCAGAATTTGAGTGTTAGGTGCGCCCATCTTCTTGTGAGAGAGAGAGAGCGGGAGAATGAGAATGCACGGGGTTAGGTTTTGGGGCTCAGTGTAGCCCAGCAGTGATTTCACTGGAAGGAGGCACTTCGTAGAGGGAAATGAAACATGAATATCTGATCCTTAGAGAGATCATCTTTCAAACTAACTTGCCCCTTTCCTGGAAGTGGGCAAGCACCTTCTACCTCACCCTCCCTGGCTAAGAATCAGGCCAGGGGAGGGCTCTCTTCCTGATGGGATTATGTGGGCCTTTCAGTACAGTGGGTACCGTGACCTACGTGTGCAGTTGTTCATGGGGCTGAGGTTCTCGGTGTTGCCCTGCTGTACCCAGTGAGTTCCAGTGAGCTGAGGACCACATCCTGGTATCTGTATAGCCCTAGTACCTGTCAGGCCTGGCACCTGACACACGACAAGCCTTCAATGAATGCATGAGTTACATTCAGTATACTCTCCATACAACAGGAAATCGGACAGATGTGTTCTTCAAAGAGATGAGAAAATAGGATTTAAAAGATCATGAGTCTTCTCATTAAGCAAAAGTTCAGTTTGCCAGGTTATCATCCTCCTCAAGCATTTCGGTTCAATAGGGCTTGACAATTCTGTGAAATGCGACTGGCAACGTCTGTCATGGTAGCTGCTGCCACAGTGACTCCATTCCACACGCAGCACCCATCTAAGGATCCATGGTTTCTTGAAAAGTCCTAACAACTACAACACGTCAGCTCTGTCTAGATGCTTTACACGGGTTATCTCTTTCCTCTCAGCATACACCTACCCAGAAGTTTCAGGGTACTTCCATAACCGTTACTTTTCATTTTATTTCTGCCAGTGATTTGAGACGTGTGTGGGTGACACCTGCACACTCTGTAAACAAGCTCAGTAACTAGCAGAAACATCAGATTTCTTTGGATTCACATGGCCACCTGTGCTTTTTCCAGCCAGAGCAGGTGCCATTGCGGGGAGGGGAGCAGAAGGGCCGCAGGGACTCCGTGTTTCTGGACTTGGAGTTGACACTTCTCTGTTAGAAGGGAGCTGGCCCAGCCTCCCCACAGCACAGGGTTTCTGCCACCAGACCAGAGGGCCCGAGGCTTCACATCTCATGTTTGTGTTTTATCCCCCTTGATTGTTGCCTTTTAAAAGAGTCATGGTCTGGGGCATATAAAACTGAGAGCAACAAACGAACCAGACAAACAAGCAAGCAAAACTCGTAGATGCAGACAACAATTTAGTGGCTACCAGAGAGTAAAGGGAGAAAGGTGGTAGGGGAGAAAAAAGGGAGTCAAACATCTGATGACTGAAGGAGATTTGACTTTGGCTGAACACACAATGCAATGTATAGATGATGTATTGTAGAATTGTGCACCTGTAAACCTATATTATTTTATTAGCCATGTCACTCTAATTAAAAATAGGTGTCATGGTTTAATTTTCACTTTAGTGTAAACCTGCCCACCTTCTGATCTGAAACCAGCTCCAAACTCCACAGTCTCTTTGGGAAACTAGGAGGAAGGTGATAGTAATGTGTTAGATTGCAATGTTTCTTAGCATTTATAAGTTAACTCTTTTTTTTATATATATATATTTTTTTATTTTATTTTTGACAGAGAGAGAGAGAGAGAGAGAGAGATACAGAGACAGAGAGAGAACTGAACTGGGGGAGCTCCCAGTTCAGCATATGGGTCCGCACGGGCGGGGCCGGGATTCGATCCTTGGTCCCCGGCGCTGTAAAGTGAGCGCTTAACCCACTGAGCCATCCCGGCTTCCCCAAGTTAACTCTTTTTGCCCAAGCACTAGAGTGAGGATTCAAGTTCTTTGAACCATGACACTACACCGAATATATTATTCATAATCCAAGTGTTTGGCCATTGGGCTTCCTTCCACCTAGAATGACCTTTTACTCCAGCCCTCTGTGTTTACCTGTCTCGATGCTGCCCATCCTTCTGCAGAAAAATTTAGTGTCAGCTCCAGGGAACCTTCTCAGCAGAACTTTTACCTACTCTGAACTCACATAACACATTGTGTATGTGTCTTTCAACACTTGGCCATATTTTATATATTGTTTGAATATGCCTGTTCTCTCCTCCCAAGCTCCTCTATAATAGGGCCAACCAAGGCCATAGACATTCATCCCCCAACAGCATGGTAAATCAGATCTGTGGCATCCCAAGAGGTATTTAGGCTGATCCTGTAGGTGTTGTATAATAGTCTTGCTTTCTTAAAGCATTTGGAAAATTGAAAGCATGCAGGTAGTGGGGTCTCAGCCCAAAGATCTCTTGAGTAGTTTTAATTAGCAAAGTGACATGTTGTTCCTTTACCCCCAGAGAGCATCTGTGGTGGTATTAGCAGGGTAGGTTCTCGAGTTGCTAAAATAGTCTATTTTCTCCAGCCATAATGTAAGTTTGTGGAGGAAAGGAGCTGTTGCTGACCTCTTTACATCTTTAATTGGTGCCCTGTCATGGAAATACTTGTAGAGTGAGTATATAACAGACAGACAGACAAAATGGGTGAATGGATGCTGTTGGATTTAGTTTGAACTTATTTTAATGGACATTACACATGTATTGTATTTAGTTTATTGGATACCCTTCCCTCCAGTCTCTATAAAAGAAAGCTGAAGACACAGCCCTGCAACCCATTAAACTTAAGGTAATTGGTAGAAAAGCCACTTGTTTAGAACATAAGTAATCTGGGTGAGCCTGCCTTGGAAACAACTACCCACATACATTAGCAACAAGGGACAGAGAGGAAGGAGGAATTGACAAATTATTGCTACTCTCTTAGCCCCTGGCTGTCTCTGTATGTGTATTTTTCATGATCCTATGCTTTTACTTCTAGGCACGAGTAATGGCAACTATTGGAGTGACCAGGGGACTGGGGGACCATGACCTGAAGGTGCATGACTCCAACATCTACATAAAACCATTCTTGTCTTCAGCTCCAGAGGTACCACATGAAGTTTTTGTTCCTGTTTTGTGCAATTAAATATGCTCTTTCCTTATTCCTCCCATGACTCATGCCATATCCACACCGTAGCAACTTGTGTCATGTGCATTTCTGCAGGATCTCTCGTGTGTCCTCTTTTGCCACTCCATTCTTACTTTGACTGTTATCCTGTCTTGTACCCTTATCGCCTCTGCCAGGACAGTTGCACAGCCCCCTAGTGGCATTCCCTGCTTCCTCAGCTCCAGTCCACATAGAGCCATCAGGCAGATTTTCCTAAACTGCTCTGACCCTACTGGCTTAGAAGCCTTCAACAACACCTCATGGCTTGGAGAATCAAGCCTAGATTCCTACTCTTGGCATTCAAGGCTTGTTATGAATCCATCTAACTTTTTAATTTGATCTTTGTTCCCCTACACCAGCCAGAAGGAATGGCAATTTCCTTAACATGACCTTCAGTTTCCCATGTTTACTTACTTTTTGTTGTACCTAGAATACCCTTCCTGCTCATCTCCGAACATCCAAATTCTTTTCTTCTCTAGGGTTTAACTCATGCTGCTTCTGTGGAGTCTTCTCTGATTTCCCCATCCCCCACCAGAAGTAAACTCCCTACTCCGAATATATGCAGAGCTGCCTTTTAAGGTGTTTTCACTTTCTGCCTTATAGCATAGTTGTTCATGTATATATACAAAGGGGACCCCCAAAAACTGGAATAACTTCTAGAGGATGGGCCCCTTCTAGCACAAGCTTCCCCCACTAGGTGAGGGTTCTAGGAATTCATCTGCATCGGTGTACTACCTGGTGGTGTTGTGAGAGGCCACTTTTGGCTTCAGTGAATTTTTTTTTAACTCTTTCAACGCCTTGCCCGTTTCATGATGGGTGATTTACACAAACAACATGCAGCATGACAATATACCTACCCACACCAAGCTGAGTGTTGAGCTGTTTTTGACCAAAATCAGCATGACCCCTGTGCTCCACCCTCCCTATTTATCCTGTTTTGCCCTGAGCAACTCCCCCCACCCCCCATGAATAAAGTCATCAAAGGGAAGTGTTTTGCAGATGTGAAAGAAGTGAAACAAAAAAATGGCAGAAACACTAAAAGGCATTGAAGTCAATGAGTTCAAAAACTGCTTTGAGCAGGGAAAAAGCGTCTCAATAAGTGTACTGCATCAAATAGAGAGTACTTTGAAGGTGACTGAAATTTAAACATGTAAGAATAAGTACATAATTTAAAATATATAAATTACAGTGGTTTTTTGGATCCCTCCTTGTACATTCTCCCATCTTAGATTTTAATTACCTGGAGAACTTGTATCATTCCGTTGATGTTTGGAGAAGTTAATTGAAAAACAAGTTGTCATCTATTTGGTTAAAAATTCATTTTTCATTTAATACGGGAAACAATATCAAGTTCTATTTCAGAATATATAATTATTTTAAAGATTTATTTTATTGTTTTTGACAGAGAAAGAGAGCCAGAGAGAGTCAGAGAGAAGGGAGAGGGCCCAGAGCAGTGCCAAAAGAGAGAGAGGGGCAGAGAGAGGAGGGGGAGGGCCCAGAGAAGTCTCCGTAGGTGCACATCATCAGTTTTCTACATAGTTTCATTCCACACAGGTAGGCACAGGGCCACACAGGGTGGGAATGGGGCTAGGGGCCACACAGGGCTTCCTGCATGGGAGGCACACCTTGGTGAGCCAGGGGCCTCCCACATGGGAAGCTCACCCTGGCAGGAACCAAACTGGGGGCCTCCCACATGGGAAACACACTCCATTTCAGCATATGGGTCTGTATGGGCCGGGGCCAGGACTTGATCCTCAGACCCTGGGGCTGCAAGGCGAGCACTCAACCTGCTGAGCCCTCCTGGCTTCCCCAATTTCAGAGTACGTAATTTCTTTTGTTGCTGTCGCAAATGGCTGCATTTCATCCTTTCTTGTTGCTGAGTAGTATTCCATTATGTAAGTGTACCACAACCTCTTTATCCAGTCATCTATCAAAGGACGTTTTTGGTTGATTCCATGACTTGGCCACCGTAGATAGTGCTATGATGAACACTGGGGTACAGACATCTTTGAAGATTAAGGTTTTCAAGGTTTTTGGGTAGGTGCCCAGAAGATGGATTGCTGGGTCATATGGTAAGTCTATTCTTAATTTTTTGAGGAACCTCCATATTGCCTTCCATAGTGGTTGTACCAGTTTACATAACGGAGACTGGAATTTGGTGGCTGATTGTGTTGACACAGCACCTTCAATGTGCCAGGGCTGGCATCTCCACTTCTCTGACCTTTCCTTTGAGGTTGCAAGACAGTGGCAACAGCTCCAAGCACATTTTCATGCAAGGTAGGGTGGAGGGGGAAGCTTGTCTGTCCCAAAAGATATTTTCTTACATCTTCATTGGCCAGAATTGTGTCACAAGACCTTCCCTAGCTGCAAGAGAGGTTGGGAAAGAGCTTTACTTTTTCCAGTTTCTACAGTAGAGGGAAGCCAGGGAGGAGTGAGTCAGGGACCCCCAGCGGTGTTTATATACCATGTAATTAACTATTAAAGCAATGCCTAATATTGGAAATGCTCAGAATGTTTGGCCATAGCTCCATCTGCATGTTCTTCCCAAGGGCTGGTGCTATTTTAGTGAAGGCTCTTTTTGTTGGAAGAAACAGAAACCCACTCAAGCTAACTCAGAAGAAAGGAAGTGTTTATTTTAATGACATTGGAAGAGATGTTTATGGTGTCCATAAGAAGAACCCTTGTACAGCCAGGCTTTGGCTCTGGACTCAAGGCAGCCCTGAAAAGCCTCAGCAGTAGGAATGTGTCACCTCCATGCAGGTGTTATGCCACTAATGTGGCAGCCATGTTCTATGCGTCTCTGCTAGCAGTCAACCCAGCTTCTTACTCTCCAGATTCCAGATTACCATAGAGGAATCTCAGTGACCCAGTTCACCTTTTATACTAGGCCACAGGTGACTTCTAAGACTGTGGATTGTCCCTTCAGATTGTATGTCCACTTCAGAGTCATCAATGAGCACAGTTACCGAGGCCCACCCGTTTTGCAGGGTTATAAATGGGGTAGTTTCTTCAGAGTCCTTTACTGCTGAGGCTGGCATCCAAAGTACCCCCAGCCACAGGACGACAGGCGGCCACTGAGAGGGAGATCTCTAGGAAATGTCGGGCATGGAAAACAGATTTCCTGATTCCACCTGATTTCCACCAATCTGACCTCACCTGATTTCAGGTGAGGTCAACTTGGTGGAAATCACTGCCATTCATCAAGAGCCTGTAAATGTCTCCCTTCAGCCCTCATAGCAATTCTGCATGATGAGGACCATTACTACATAAAGTGTCCAAGGTAGTCCAAGGTATCCCACAAGCTGAGGATTCCTTGTCCTTCTAGTCTGACCAACATCAGGACCTATGAATTATTTCTGAAACTATTTCTGGCCAAAGAAAAGCAATAAATACTAGACTCATGGACATCTATATTTTTCCCTCTTAGAGAAAGGCATTTATCAGACATATTAAATGGTACTGTCACCTACTTTCCAAAAGGGACAGATGGTGTGTGATTCATGTTCCTGGGGTAAGGTTTGTCTCAGGAAACACTAATTAAACCTTCTGCTCCTGAAAGCAGAGTGAAAACCTCCTTCTTACCTCCCAGCCCCACACATACACACTCACATGCTTTCTGTATAAATTGAGAAGTGGTTGGGTCAGTTTGAAGGAGAATGATCTCTATGCAGTTAGATTACAGACCCTCCCATCACTCTGCAACTGTGGACCCCAAGAAGAGACTGTAGCTTCAAAGTGTGGGCCCGTGTAAGAGACTCCCTTAGGACTGATGAAGCATCATGGTTGGGTGATGAGAAGCCTCGTGTCACCTTGGGTTGGTTATTTCAGCATTGGTGAGGAATAGGGAGGATTTGAAAGGAAACTGGCAACCTGTGTAAAACCCGAAATGCTCTTAGAGAAGTACAAAGTTGACTTAATTGTAGAGTTTTTATAATAACAATTACAAGTCACATTTGTTAACTACTTAGTCTGGGCCAGATAATATAACATTTTTACACCCACCATCTCATTCAGTCCTCACAACAACTCTGTGAGATGTGTACGAATATTATACCCATTTTACACAATGGGAAATTGAGACCCAAGGAAGTAAAATACCCACACCCACACCCCCAAAGGTTGTACAGCTATTAAATAACAAGATGGTACAGTGGTACCTCGGTTCACGAACTTAATTCGTGAACTGACTCTGGTCGCGAACCA
>PVKE010005385.1:19355-59339 GCA_004027555.1 Craseonycteris thonglongyai
ATGTAGAAAGAGCACAACAAAAATCAAAAAAAGTCACTGAAAGTACTCACAGTGTACTTTTTTCTGTGTCTCTTTCTCTCCACGATCTTCCTACAGGAAGTCACAACCATGTGACAGCCAGGAAATAGCATTAAAATGGCCGCGGCTCCTGTTCGTGAACCGAAGCGGAGTTCGTGAACCGGAGCATATTTTGATGAACATTTCTGTTTGTGAACCGAGTTGTTCGTGAACAGAAGCGTTCGTGAACCGAGGTACCACTGTACTTGTATTCCAGTCTGTCCAATTCAATCAGGGTGTGTAGCGGAAAGAAACTGAGTTCAAGGAAATTTCTTTGGACAGTGGCCAAGGGACCTACTGAGTACTGACTGATTCCAGGGCCTCTGAAGAGACACCTTTGTCTTGGGACCTCAGTGGCCAGAGTTTTGCTGACATCAGACTGAAGTTGTAGAAGATGATGGTGTAGTAGGAAAAGTAATTGGGAAAGACAGTAATGGCCTTTGGTGGGTGCCACCCTAGGACAGATAGAATTGTGCAAAATAAGATTGTGTGCCTGTAATTTAACTTAATGGGTATGTAGTATAGATCCCAAGGTTCCTTCACACAAGATGAAAATTGTCGTACATTTTAAATGCTTCCAGATGGAGCGGCCTTAGTCAGAGCCAGGAAAGGGGCAAAAGGTTAGAAGAGGGGAAGCTGGGATGGCTCAGCGGGTAAAGCGCTCACTTTGAAGCCCTGGGGACCGATGATAGAATCCCGGCTCCGGCCCATGCGGACCCATATGCTGAGCTGGGGTGTGCCCCCAGTTCAGTTCTTGCCGGGACCTATGTGGGAGGCTCCCGGCCCAGTTCCTGCCCTGCACAGCCCCATGCCCACCTGTGGAGTGAAACTATATGGAAAACTAATGTCAACTATGAAGACTGCTCTGGGCCCTCCCCCTTCTCTCTGTCTCTCTCTGTCTCTGTTAATCTCTGTCAAAAATCAATAAAATAAATCTTAAAAAAAAAAAGGTTAGAAGGAAGAGGAGCAACAGCTTAAATTGGCCACTACAGAGGAGTGCAGAGAAAAGATGGGTTCAGGGGACCCCTCATCCCCAATCTTGGGACAGAAACTCCTTTCCCCGGGCTGTAGTGTTAAAGTCAGGCCCTGGAGAAACAGCTGGGGCTTCTACTGAGAGCCCAGAAAGCCAGGTAAATTGATTCGAACCATCTAATGAAGAATAACTACCTGTCCTCATCCTCCTACCCCCACCCCAGCCTACTCTGGCCTTCTGTGACTTCCTAAGAACATCCCCCTGCCGTGCTTGGTCTTTGCCAAGCATGGAGCTTTATTTTACATTTGGATTCTAAATTTCAAACCCAGCTCAATCTGATAGTTTCAACAGTTTGGAGGGGCGTGAGTGAGGGGATGATTTAGTTCTAAGAAAAAAGGCTCAAAAATGTTCTTGGAAATCGGCACTGTTCTCTTCATCATTGTAGCTCCTAATTTGATTTGATGACTTAAATAAAAATAAATCAAAAACATGTGGATCAAATTTACATTAAAAAAATGCACAAGGGTTTAAAAATTAGAGGAGGGTTTCTATCCAAACACATTTTTGGTTTTTCTGAACACAAGACGCTGGAAAAATCTCGAGTTTGCCAAACCCGGAGAGCGGCCGCCAGGTTTGCTGAGCCTCCCTCAGATCTCCAGAGGTCTACAGCAAGGATTTCTGGCCAAGAACTAAACTTCGCAAGAGGCCCCCCAGCCAAGTGCAGGCCTGGCCAGAGGGTGGGAGGCAGCTGACGCTCCCCAGTCCCAGCACCTTGTTTTCTCCCAGCAACTGCATGAGGTGCAGCCCCTCATGCCCCAAGGGAAATGTGCCCGCCAGGTCTCCCATCCCCTTGCTCAGTGAAGCTCATCACCCTTTTTACATCATCCTCAAAGAGTTGAAGTGCAGAAGAAAGGGTTTGTGAACTAAACTGTAACCCAGACCCTCTGCATCTCCTGTTCCAGCAGCTCTCCCACTGCACGTGCGTCATGTCATGTTACTGGGGCCTCCAGATGTTCTCTGCTCTGCACCCCTTTCTGGCCTGTGACAGGCCTCCCTACAGCTAGGATTCCTCTTCATGTCACTCTTGCCTTCTGGCTTCCACTCTGAGACTGTGCTGTTGCCGTGAGCCCCCTTTTTGGGCTCTTGGAAGAAGGCAGTCTTTTTCTGCATGGGACCAGCTTGCAAAGCCACACCCCTCCTCAACTCAGCAGTCCCACCTCCTGCCCCTGCCACGCTGAACGACCAGCCCGTTTCTCTTTCCGCCTCATCTTTCCTCCTTAGCGTTCAAGATTCCTGGCAGCTGTGCTTTGTAACTCCAGCTCACCCATGGAGCTCATTCTTGGTTTTCTTCACCTCGATATTTTTTCTTTCATCTGAAAATAGCCTTCTCAAAAGAAGGAAGATCTTAGACTCTACTATCTGTCTGAATTCCAACCCCAGCACCAGCATGACCTGTGGCCTGTACAGTTATTTCAGCCTGCCTTTCCCCTTCCTTCTGGTGGGGTGAAAAGGCCTGTATTGACATGGTGCAGACATAGCCAATGAGAGTACACATATGCATATGTATACACACATCTATGTCTATATACACACAAATCTTGAAGAAAGTTTTCTGAAATGATAACAGTAATTATCTTTGAGAGGAAAAAAATTTTTTTTTAATTCCCTAGACCCTTCAAAAATACCTAAGGAGGCAGTGTGATAAAGTGATTAGAAACTCAGACTGGTGTTCAGTCTTGGCTCAAAGCTCTGTCTCTTCACGTACTAGCTAGGTAACCTTGAGAACATTACCTAAATCCCAGGTTTCTCTTCAGTAAAAACAAAAAGGCGGGGGGAGGGCAGGGGGCTGTTAACACCCAAGAACCCAAGGAACTAATGACATATATAAAGTACTTATCCCAGAACCTGGCATCATATTAACTCCTAGTTCCTCTCCATATTCCATCAAAACCACAAAATTTCCCTGGCACTTAACACAGGGATCCTTGGTCCAGTACAGTTTATGAGTAGAACACTGGGGGACATGTTTTCCAGGAATTAGAATTTTTGGCCACTTGGAAGGTGAGACTGACCAAAGAATAATCAGCCATAACCAATTCAGAGAAGGGAGAGATAAGTATATAGTCTGAAGAAGAACAAGATAAGCAGGACAAAGAAAAGAAAGAAGGGGGTGTGAGTCGGCTCACGCCTGTGAAGTAAAATTTGCCTTACAGGGTCATGGAGTTTGGAAGCTTAGCTTGAGGTTTTTCAGCTGTAATCGAATTACTGTGGAGGGCCTTGAACTGGACCCACAGCAGTAGGTGAGCCTTTAGCAAGGGGAGTACCATGATCAACGTGCTGGGAACCTTAGTCTCTAACAGCAAGCAGGTAGGTGGGGTGGGGAGTTGCATTCTGACAGGCCATTGTATAAGTGACACTCTGGCAGTGAGGAGCTGCATAGGGCAGGGACTGAAAACTAAGATGAGGCATATCTGAGAAACTTAAAAAACGTGTAACAAGAAATGATGGCAGATTTGATTTAGAGGTGAAGAAGAATAAAATTTCAAAAAATAAACTCCCTATTAAAAAAAAGGAAAAATGTTGTTGCTTGTTGGTGTCTGAAGAAGAGAAACAATTATATGCCTTTTGCCCTGAGTTTTCTGAACCAATTTAAAAAAACAGACATAGGAATCAGGTGAAAATAACTTCATAGCTAGTAGTACAAAGTCAGATTGGAAACCATGGGTTGGATGTAAGACCAAATTAGACTTCTGACTCTCCTCCAGCTCCCAGTTAAACTCACCCAGCTGTGGGCTCTTTCACCTGCGTGCACACACACGCAGAGGGACGTCCTCCTAGCTGTCTGCCTGCTGGGGGGCCTGAGCAGAGGGAGCGAGTGCCGCTTATGGACAAGTGGGGAGCAAGGAGAAATCTCCAGAGGGCCCAATGTCCCATGTCCCCAGTCCTATAGGGAGGAAGCCCGTAAGTGTCCCAGCACAATGTAGTGCCGCTGCTGACTGCCAAACAAAACACCCCAAAACGTAGAGGCTTCGCGGAACCATTTATTAGTATCTTTCACAGCTCTCTTATTACCCCCTTCCGAGGCTGTAGTCTTATACAGCGAATATAGGCCTAAGCCTATGTTTTAACTGTAAAATTAGGGGGTTGTCTTATACCCCGGAAAATACGGTAGTTGACTAGGCTCAGCGGGGCGGTTCTCCCTTGGAGTCTTTCGTGTGGTCACGTGTCATTTGGGGCTGCAGTCATCTGAACAGTAGACGGCGGCAAGTCCAAAATGGCTTACTCACGTAGCTGGCAGCTGATGCTGGCTGTTGGCTGAGACAGCTACGTGTGCCCTCTCCAGTGGTTTTGGCTTCTCGTGGCGTGGCAGTTGGATTCTGAGAGAAAACATCCCAATAGCAAGCGATATAAGAGTTCCAGACAGAAGCTACAAGGCTTCTTAAGACCTAGCCTCAGAAGTCCCAGAACAGCCTCTGCCACACTCTAGGGGTCCAGGCAGTCACAAAGGCCAGTCCATGTCTGAGCAGGGGAGCTGGTATCCACCTCTTGATGGGAGGAGCAGCATGCTTGGGTGGGAAGGGCTGGAACTGATGGCGGTGATCTCTGGACGACCTACCACAGCCTTGCTGTACAAGTGCCTTCCCTGCTGTGAGGTCATGAGGATTAAAATGATCATCTAGCTTTCCAGTGCAAACTAATAGGAGTTGATGACTTAGCTGTTTAGTTCATTAAGAAGGAAACCAAGCTTGCAGTGTAGAGGCAGATTTACAGAAAAACTAATTAAGACCAGGGCTCTGCACTCAGACCAGCTCTTATTCAGTTCTGGTTGTTGCTGGTAAATGGAAAATGTTCTAGATGGCGAGGAGAAGCCAGGTTACAATCAGGAATCATTTCTTTTGTAAACATTTCTCATAGAAAGGGGCATCAGTTTCCAAGACTCCAGTAATTTGTTGTAATTTATTTTTCTCATTCTAAATAAACATTCACATTCGATTCTAATTTTCTATTCAAAATTATCTCTATTCTTTTTCTTAAAAAGCTCCCGAAATTGTATAAACTTCAAGCTTTGCGAACCATGGATTCCACTGTACAGAGCAAAAATGATGAGTTTGATCTGAGGATAATTTGATGACAGTTCTCTTTCCTTTTTCACCTCAGCTTTATTGAGATATAACTGAAATATAACACTGTATACGTTTAAGGTGTACAGTGTAATTGTTTTGATACACTTATATATAGCAAAATGATTACCAGCATAGCATTAGCTAAACCTCCTTCGCATTACATAATTACTGTTTTTTGTAGTGAGAATATTTCAGATCTTAGCAATGTTCAAGTATATAACATGGTATTGTTAATTAAATACAATCACCATGCTGTGCATTAGAACTCTAGAACTTACTCAGATTGGCCAGCATCTCTCCACCCCGCCTCCTCCCAGCACCTGGTAACCTGCTTCAATGAGTTCAGCTTTATTTGCAGTTTTCGTGATCTCTCCAGTCCCACGTGTCTGCATCATATCCTATATCTGTCATCTCATTTGGGGTGGTGCCCCCTTGGGGTCCTATGATCCTCTCCTACCACCACCAGCAGCACTCTGAAAATGTCGGGGATGAGGGGAATCATATCTAAAGAGTGTACAGAAGCTGCTTTATTTGATTCTGGTGCCATCTGACCTTGCATAGGAGACAGTGCAGGACAGCCTGTCCGTATTTACAGCTAACTCATGAGTCTTTCTGTAAAAATCAATTGTATGCATCTGTGTGTCATTGGGCAGTGACGTGAGATTTGCTAACCAACTATTTGAATAAAACCAGACTTTGAAATTTACTTTGACACACACCCAACAGAAAAAGCTTTGCAACTCAAAAAATTTATGTCCACATCAAGGGAGCCAAACTGTAGTTTGTATCAAATGTTTCTCTTATTGGAGATTATGTCCCTCTGAGTCCCTCTTGAAAAATAATGTTGGGGAGGCCGGGATGGCTCAGCGGGTTGGGCACTCGCTTTGCAGCCCCGGGACCAAGATTGGGTCCCAGCCCTGGCCTGCACAGAACCATGTGCTGAACTGGGGTGTGCTTCCCATGTGGGAGGCCCCCAGTTCAGTTCTCACCCCCAAGTTCAACCCCCCAGCTCAAGATGGCGTGCCTCCCATGCAGGAGACCCCTGGCCCAGTTCCTACCCTGTGCAGCCCCCACCCACTTGTGTGTAATGAAATCATGTTGAAAACTGATGACGTGCAGTCTCTGTCAAAAAACTATAAAATAAACATTTTTTTAAAAAGAAAATAATTTCATTTGAACCTTACTGTGAAATATCTTTTTACATTAATTTATTGCATTAATGCATATAAGAATAGTTTAAGAAGTTTAAAATGCAAATCCTAGGAATCCATTTCCTGGAAAATCTACATCACCAGATCTAGGGTGGGTCCTAGGAATTTTCACATTTTTAGACCATTTTGAAGCAGGTGATCCAAGGCCCTCTCTCTGAATAACACTGTCATAAACCATTCCTCACTGTGATTCAGGAACTTCAGTTTTACGGTCCTAAAACGAGTTTGTGCTACATCACACTCTAGTCCTAGATGCATGATTCATCCTTATGGTGTACATGACTCACTGCCAGGCTGTTAGGTTAGAGATTCTACACACCTTCTTCTCTGCTTGAACACAGGTCTGCTGAGGCCTGGCCTGCTCACTACAAAATGACTGCAATTAGTGGGGTTGACTTTGCCACATAACAGATATCCCAGTTTACCAGGGAGGATTATGTCTCCTCTTCGAAGGCAACTTGCTCTCTTGCTCACTTGAGATTTCTGAAAACCTGCCATTGTGAAGAGTCTTGTGAAGCAGTGGCACTCTGGTTACTTTTGATCCTAAATGTTAGAAATAGCAACTACAAGAATGAAGAGTAGCAGTCATTTCATTATTTATACACCAGGTGACCATATAACTTACCCTCTCACTCAGGGCATTTCTGAAAGTCAAATAGGACACTATCAATACTTACCCTGGGAAAACGGCACAAAACCAAACTAACTCAGGCAAACGGGGATGGATGGTCTGTGCTTTGCCTGCCTCCTGAATGATCTGACACAACTCAATCCATCTACAGGGCACCAATGTACTTCCACTCTTAGGCTGCAATTTCTTCTGGCCGTTACTCCATAAGTGGGCATTTTAGTGAACACAGACTTATTCCTCAAATGATTAAGGAGCTAGATTCGAACCCATTCATTCAGTGAGCCTTTGATTCAGTGGTGAACAAGCCATTTGGAAGCCCAGAGAAAGGAGTAGATACGGGAATGCCCCGGCATGTAAACTGGAAACTCCTTCCTGTAGCTCATCTCACCGAGTTGTAACCGGACTAGTGGAGGTGGAAGACTTGGCCATAGCAGCCGGTCAGGCCTTGGGCACAGCTTCAGGCTGTCTTCCCACTACCTAATGTTTTACCTGGTTGAGAACCCTTCTAAGCTGTTAAGATTGTATCTACCCTCCAAGGTCCAACTGTTTATTTTGTCTGTAGACTCCAAAAGAAAAAAGAAACCCTCAAGAGTGTATCTGTGCTATATTTCAAGTATAAAATCATATCACGGCCAAAACAACCACTCCTTTTGGGTAGCATGAGCAGCCAACGTATTTGCAATTCTGAAATGTCTCTTGAGTCATTTACAGTCAGCTGCTGTGAGGTGGTGGTGTGGTCAGTCCCATCAAGGTCTTAACTCATTCTATGATGAAAAGGTAGGAGAATGTTAGAAACGTAAGCATCCCGAGTGGAGGCCACCTAGTCCTAAGCCTTCGTTTCACAGAAAGAGACCGTGCAGATTTGAGAGGTCATGCCTCATTCCTCACCACTTCCCAGTAGAAATCTGGCACTTTAGCCAAGCCAAACTATGGAAAACCACCCAGCATCCCCAGCCCTGGCCCCTGCAGTCCCCTCTGCGTGTAAAGCACGTGATGTCCAACTCCTCCTCAACACTCCATCTGGTGACTCATTACTTCATTCCATGTTTCTAGCAGGGTTCAACAGGCTTAAAATGTGAATGAACAAAATGGTTTTGCCTGAGTACTAAGGGTGGGGCAGGAGGGTGGGGGTGGGTCTCAAACCCAAGTCTTTTGCCACTAAATTTAGTGTGTGCTTCATGACAGCCTGTAGTGTAGACAGAATCACAACAACAAATCTGGATGCAATCTTGGTGGCCTGCTAGAATACCAATAATGAAATACTCTTCTTAGTTTATAGGACCCCAAGGAAATATGGTAGCGTTTTATTTTTTTTCTTCTGGTATAACTGCCATATCCAGAGTCCTATAGGTGGAACCTTTGGGTTGGCCACATGGGGTAGAGGGGATAAGACTTGGTACTCTCCCTATTTTCCACCACCTATTGGCAGCCTTTACCTTGGAAACCACCTGACTTTTCTGCCAAGAACACTACTGAGAGTCCCAATCACTGTTATTTTAAATGAGACTCCTGGAATTGAAGCCCAGGTCTTGTAAGCCCACTTGTACTCATCTCCTTCCTTCAACTAGCTCACCTTCAAGCATATCACCCCTAGGTCAGCACCATAAAAGTAACATGCATGAGAGTTTGTAACTTCCACATTATCCAATTGGATCTTTAGAACACTTTTAGCAGATAGGTAGACACAGGTGTTAGATTTATTTTTCTTATCTCGCCCCTAACCCCCAATTTTTAAATAATGATTTCAGAGATGAGAAAAATGACAGCTAAAGAAAATAAATGGTCTGTCTCAAATCCCAAAGTCAGAAGCAGAGACCTGAAGTGAGGGCTTCTAATAACAAAGCCAGGCTTAAGCTGTGGGATCTCAATATCCTACATTGAGAACTTAAAAGGGAAAAAAGGTTTGGAGAATTTGCTGAGCTGATGATAAAGATGTAAAAGCTATGAGGGCATCCAAGTGAAGCAGCCAAGATTTGGCTAATGAAAGAATTGATGGGTTCTTTTTAAAAGTAATTTTAAGAAGCTTACAGATGACAGTAGCATGAGCTCTCTTAACATGCCACCAAAATTCCATCAATAAGAGAGCAAAGAAGCCAACACACATCCGACAAATGCTGAAGCTGCAGCCTGTAGCTGAGAGCTCAGTAGAAGCGCTGTGTTGAAGTTGCGCATCACAAGCTCCTGTTTGTAAAAACAGGTGCCGGTGATGACGTCATGGACCTAAGTACTGTCAACCGAGGGCCCTGAGAGAGCAGTCAGCACCTGGCTCATTCAGGGGCAGCCCAGCCAAGGCTCTCCTGTGTCCCCAATCTCATTCCTGCTCCCGCGCTAACACTGAATGTTTTTTGTTAGCAGCCCCACTGAGGGCAGAAAAAGAAAAGGAAAGTCTGCTCCTTCTGTTACATAACAGCATATGTTGTGACTTCCTGGGAGAGTTAAAAAGCTGTCTGTTGGGTTACCATGAACTTAGGGGTCTTCTGAATGGATCTTATAGGTTGAACTTTTTCTCCTTTTCTTCCCCTATTTACTCTGTCTCTGCAACTATGTTCTGAAGATCTATTATGATTTATACTGTGAAAGATACTGCTAAGCCCACAGAAGAAATGCAAAATGGGATCTCTGGCCTCCAGAGGTTGAATTTGTGGGGAATAATAAAATGAACAACTCATTGGGTGTTCACTGTAAGCAAGACAAGGGTAAATGTCCAACAAGGGAAATGCTTCCCTCGGTCATTTATTGAGTGATTACCAAGTGCTGGGCTCTCTGTCTCTGCTCTGTCGTGAGGCCAGAAACAAATTGGACAATTCAGAAATTGCTCCTAGAGGAGCTTATTGCCTAGAAGTTTTCCACCATTGTACTGGAGTTACCTGTCCCTGTTTAAATAGGCTTATGCCTGGACTCAGATCTACATAATCTATTTTTTCTAATATTTATTTTATTGGTTTGAGAGAAGGAGAGAGAGGTGGGGAGGGCCCAGAGCAGTCTCCGTAGTTGTACATCATTAGTTGTGACATGGTTTCATTCCACACAGGTGAATGTGGAGCTGTGCAAGGTGCGAACCGAACCGAACTGGGAGCCTCCCACATGGGAGGCGAGAACCTTCACTGCCTTCCCAGTGGTTACCAGTTGCACCACAGTTCAGCATATGGGTTTGAATGGCTAGAGCCAGGAGTTGATCCCCAGACCTTGTGGTTGCAAAGCAGGCACGCAACCTGCTGACATATCCCAGCATCCCCTACACAATCAATTTTTAAAGGTGGACCCTTAAATCTTAATTTGTTTAATTAGTACCAAGTGATTCTCAAACACATCAAAATTTGAGAATAAAGGAAGCGAGGATGGCTCAGCAGGTTAAGCGCTTGCTTTGCAGCCCCAGGGACCAAGGATCAAATCTCGGCCCCAGCCCGTGAGGATCTATATGCTGATTCACATGGGAAGCACCCCTCAGTTTGGTTCTCGCCCCCCCAGTTCAGCCCCTGGCTTGAGGGGGCGTGACTCCCATATGGGAGGCCCCCAGCTCAGTTCCCGTCCAACATGGCCCCCGCCCACCTGCGTGGAATGAAACTGTTGAAAACTGATGATATACAACTGTGGAGACTGCTCTAGGCCCTCCCCCGTCTCTCTATCTCTCTCTGTCAAAGAAATAAAATAAATCTTTTTTCAAAATTATTTAAAAATATAAATCTTTATAAAAAAATTTTGAGAATAACTGATCTTGTGGAAAAGACAGACAAGTGAACCCAGAGTGGAATGAACAGGTTAAATACTGAGTGAGTGGACACGGAAGGACTGTGACTGCAGAAGACCAGGAAAAAGAAAACAGCTGTCCTTTGGTCTTCCTCAGGATGGCTCTGGCAGCTGAGGGTGCCAAACACCCTTAAGTCTAGTGAAGTGATGGGTCCCTGAAGGAGAAAGGGGAGGCACAGGAAGGGACCTTGGGAAACCACCTCACTCATTCAGTATTTGTTCAAATCATAATTTCCAGAGAGGCCCACCATAGTTACATCTAAAATGACTCTCCTGTCACTCTCCTTACCCTGCCTGAATTTTCTTTAGAGCACCTACATCTTCTGACATTGGATTTTTTTTTTTTAAATATATTTTTATTTATTTATTTTTGACAGAGATAGAGAGAGAGATAGAGAGAGAGAACTGAACTGGGGGAGCTCCCAGTTCAGCATATGGTTCCACATGGGCCGGGACCGGGATTCGATCCTTGGTCCCCGGCACTGCAAAGTGAGCGCTCAACCCACTGAGCCATCCCGGCTTCCCTGGATTTTTTTTTTTTAATTTATTGTTTTGACAGAGACAAGAGACAGAAAGAAGGGGGAGAGCCCAGAGCAGTCTCTATAGTTTTATGTCATCAGTTTTCAGCATAGTTTCATTCCACACAGGAGGGCAGGGGGACGTGCAGGGTGGGAACCGGGCCAGGGGCCTCCTGCATGGGAGGCACACCCCCACGTGCTGGGGGCCGAACTGGGGCCCTCCCACATGAGAAGCTCGCCCCCGGTTAGCACATGGATCTGCATAGGCTAGGGCTGGGACTGCGACTGGGACCGGGACTCAATCCTTGGACCCTGGGGCTGCAAGGCAAGCGCTTAACCCACTGAGCCATCCTGGCTTCCCAACATTGTAATTTATTTGTGTGTCTATGACATGTACTATGTTAGATGTTATGACAGACTTATTTTGTTCACAGCTGTATCTCCAGTGCCTGGAAAAGTAGTTGGCACATAGTAAATGCTCAATAAACAGGTAATGAAGACTCGAGGACAGATGTATCCACACAAGCCTCATCTCTCAGCTGCTGAAATTATATTGCTCTGAGAAACTGTAAGAATTTCAAGGATCCCTGTGGCCTTTCTCTCCCTTTCTTGGCAGATGGGAATGCGGGAAGGAGCCACTAGAAGCCCTGACCATGTTCTCTAGCCCCTCTTCAGACCAGTATTTCTATAATACACCTCTCTCCTCCCACGGCCTGCAGAGACTTTCTTCCTGATGTCTGAATCCTGTGGAGCCTCAGATCCTATTAGTTTGATGTGAGACTTCCCGGAATATTAAGAATCTATTTAAGGAATTGAACAGGAAACTTTGGGGAGATGAGTGTGGCCTGTTTAAGGAGGGCCAATGTTTTCATGGAGGGGAGGTCAGGACTGGGAGCCCGCTAGAATCCTTTGAAGCCCTTGCCACTGGGGAGGATGAGCGTGCAGTGGGATGTGTTGCATGGAAGGCCAAGTTTTCTGAAAGCATTTTCACAAAATGTTCTGCATCACAGGTTAATGTATAAGACACGGATTGTAAGTGGAAAGTTGGCAAAGGCCTTTGGAAACTGGCTAAAGGGCAGGAAACAAAGGGTAGCAGTAAAAACCTAAAAGGATGTTAATTAAGGAGTGCTTCAGGGAATACAGTTGAGACCAGCTTTTTATTATTTACATAAAAATTTCTTGCAGAATGGTACTGAAAGGGATTTTCATATTGGCTAATGAAATTGCATTAGAGAGCTGTGTGTGGAAATATGAATAGTGGAATTAGGGAAGGATTCAATTTATTGATGGCATTGAAAAGGAGCATTTTCTAACATGTTTCTATTTATCAACCCATACCCATTCTGTTGGCCAGATATCCATGAAGTAGTAGGCAGGACAGCTTCATTTTCGCAACTCTAATCTCCATAAAGTGGGGACCAGCAGAGGTACTTGAAGAGATTTGGGCATGCTACACACTGGGCAAGTCCTGAAATCGAAAGGATGTTTGTTACCTTCAGACCTAGAAACCTTTATTTTGAAGAAGCTAGAAGGCATGTAGCCAGCTACAAGCATAAAATTGGGCCACCTGATACCCACATCTCCTCACTCCCCTTTACTTAATATTTTCTGTCCTATGCACCTCAAATTATCATGGAAATTCGTTGTAGAAATACCCCTAACAGGAAGCTAGCAGTCTCTTAAGCAGACCTATTACATACTAAAACTAACAACTCAGTGCCTGTACTTGAAGTTGGGGGCCCAGAGGTGACATCTGCAATCTTCTCTAAAGCTTACCCCAGGGGATAGTCTATGCAGGCATGTTGGAGTTCACAGAGCCCTTGATTTCTTTGTTACGAACCAGTAGGAATCCTCAACTGTGGTACTCACAAGTGTGGTCCATGGGCCTGGGAGCACACATGGGGGTACATCAGAAATGCAGCCTCTCAGGCCCCACCCAGAAACGTTAGAATCTGCATTTTGGCAGGATTCCTCCCAGCTGATTCCTATGCACATTAACATTTGAGAGGAACTGCTCTAAGACACCCAAAAAACCACAGAATATAAAACAAAGGGAATTTGGTTGCTTCTACACAGTGAAACTTGTACTACGTGAGTGGAGGAGCCCAAGGATAGAATCGTGGCATTTGGGGTTTCTGGTCTGCTATCCACTTAAGATTCCTCCCCTATGCCGCTATGGGGGTGGAGGGCTGCACCAAGTGCATCAAGTACCTGCTCTTCGTCTTCAACTTCGTCTTCTGGCTGGCCGGAGGCGTGATCCTGGGTGTGGCCCTGTGGCTGCGTCATGACCCGCAGACCACCAGCCTCCTCCACCTGGACCTCGGAGACAAGCCCGCGCCCAACACCTTCTACGTGGGCATCTACATCCTCATCGCTGTGGGTGCCGTCATGATGTTCGTCGGGTTCCTGGGCTGCTATGGGGCCATCCAGGAGTCACAGTGCCTGCTGGGGACGTTCTTCACGTGCCTGGTGATCCTCTTTGCCTGCGAGGTGGCTTTTTCTTTAATTTCACCTCCTAAGGCACAGTGCCTTCTTTAGAATGTAAATAATCCTAAGTGAGCATGCCTTTTGAGAAGGTATTAAAAGCCAGTCCAGTACCCCAAGTGCAGGCCGTATAGGAGGCCATTAGCTCATTGTTATCATCTAGTTCGCAGGCCCCAGAGGCCTAGCACCTGGAGGCTGCTTTCATTTGTGCTCATTTTCCAAGGGCTCTGGTTAGGTGCAGGGTATTTTGTTGGTTTCTACTGCTGGGTTTAGGCTGCTATGCAAACTTTCTAAAACATAGGAGGCTTGGCTTTGAAAAGCATGGATGTGAACAGTCTGTAGACCTCTTAGAATTGTATTCTCTCTAGATCTGAGATGACATAATGACTGTGTGTGATGGGATTTGGGAGCAGCTGCTTACACCACCTCCTTCTCCCCTCCCTTCCTCTGGCCTACAGCTTTCACTCAGACTTGTTTTTAGAAAATAGGATAGTGGTGCTCACTTCGCCAGCACATATACCGTACTAAAAAAAAAAAAAAAAAAATAGGATAGTGTATGAGGGGGTTGAAGGAGCTGGAAGATTGATGAAATTGATCTGCCTTTTCCTCAGCTCATGAAGTGGCGTAGGCAGGGACTGGTCCTACCAGATGAGGGAATAACAATGAAATCCCAAACTATTCCTGCCCCTACAGGGTGAAAAGAATTGTGGCCTAACCCAAAAAGGCTTGGTTTTTATTCTTTTTAGTTTTGCCAATATTATTCTTTTATTTTCAAAGAGTTTAGGTGGCTGTGGAAATATCCAATTAAAGTTTGCCAAGACATGCTTTGGAGATTCAGACTTAGCATACCGGTATGTCCTTTGTAATTTAGGCTAGCTTGAGGCTCCTTAAACCTGAGTATGGAGTCAGCACCATCCTTACATGAGATGTGTCCCCTTGGGCCTCAGTAGGTAAGCCAAAAGGTGACTTAAGTTAAGGACATTGAATAAAGTGTGTCTCCTTAAGTCCTAGGCCAATACATACAGAGCAACTACTAAGAATCCTAAACAGGCCTTATCTCCCCCATAGACTGAGAGCTCAGGAACAGAGAAATCTGCTATTCATCTTTATACTTAGAGCACCTGGCCCAGAGTAGGCCTCTAATTAATGTTTGGAGAATGGATGTGCAAGGAAGGAAGGAAGCAAGTCTCTGGCTGCTCTTCTGGCTAGCATGGCATCTACTCTAAGTCATTGTTCAATCTACATCTCAGGTATTACATTTTCAGTTAATTCCTTCTTTTATCAGTGTTAAGCCTACCTATTGGGCTCCATAGGTCTGTACAGCACGTCTCCAAAGAAGGCAACCCCTGGCCACAAAGCTTGATGTGCAATCAAGTATCTCAAAATGCATACCGCAAAACCACTGGGCTGAGCATGAAAAAGGAAGGGAAATCAGAAGCCGGTTTGTTTGGGGGAACAATGTGCTCCCAACTTCTTAAGTAGGACTATTCCTATTTTTTTCAGGTAAGAGTCTACGATCTCTCCAAATATGAGCATGGAGCAGATGATGTGCTGATCCTGGCCACTGATGGTCTCTGGGATGTGTTATCAAATGAAGAAGTGGCAGAAGCAATCACTCAGTTTCTTCCTAACTGTGATCCAGATGACCCTCACAGGTGTGTGCACTTAGCTGACTGTAGAGTTATTCCTTGAGCAGTGTTTCATGATGTGACTGAAATAAAAATCTTATAAATTTAATTATTCATGATTTATAGCAGAGCTAATATGTATGGTTTAGAAACCAGACTACAGAAGGGAATTCATTTCCTATGAGAGGTACTTTCACAACCAAATAAAATCCTCCTTAAGTTGAACCTAGATACAAGTGGTAAAGAATTTGATTTGTACACTCAATAGTTTGGAGGTTACCTGAGGGAAGGGGAGGAGGGGGAAAGGAGAGTTGGGGCAGAGGGGGAAGCAGGAGTGGACACCAGATATATGGTGGTGGAAGGAGAGCTGATTCTGGGTGCTGGGCACATAGTGCGATGCATGGGTGATGTGATGTGGACTTGTGCATCTGGAAACTATCTAATTATTACCAATCAATGTCACCCCAATAAATTTAACAATAAAATTAAGAAAAAAATAAAAGAATTTGATTTGTAAGATACTTCAGTATCTTGGTCCATATCCTCCAAAGTGGAAATAATCTAATTTGTGATTCTCCTGTTAAGAGTGATAGCAGATGCTCCCCACATATATTTTTACCCACTGGGAAATTTCTTCTTTTCAGAAACATTGAGAAAGGAGAGAAAGGTTAAAGTAGGTATTCCTTTGTAGCATAAGACTTATATAAATATCCTAGTCACCCCCAAGTGACTCTTAGAAATAAACAGAAATCCCTTCTGGAGAAATGCAGCTTTCACTTAGAACACAAGGAAACAAATCACTATGAGTAAAAGCCAATAGAAATAATAGGCTGCAGAGTTAGACCTGTAAATACTTCATTATTAGATTTACCAGTCAAAAATATTTTAACATGTTTCAGAAATGTTTTTAAAAGCATTGAAAATATGAAACACGACAAAAGACTATAAAAATGTCTGCATAGATCTTAAAAATGAGGAAATGGAACTTCTGGAGATGAAAAGTATAAAAATGGTAACTAAAAATTCACTGGATTAAATAGATGAGATACAGTTGAAGAGAACACTAGTGAATTGGAAAATTGATTGGAATAATTGTGAATGTGGCTCAGAAAGACAAAGAAAAGGGAAAATGGGAAATGAGATTAAGATACTAGGAGGATAGCCTAAGATGTTGAAAACAGAATTCCTAAAGGAAAAGCTAGAGAAGATGGGAAGAAAAAGTTCTGAAATTGTTGAATGATAGTAAACTTAAGATCCAGAAAGCCCAACAAATCTCAAGCAGAAAAAATGAGAATTGTAGTAGACATTTCATAATGAAACTGAAGAACTTTAAGCAAACAAATAAGATACTAAAAGCAGCTAAAAAGAAAGACAAAAGAGATGGTAATACAAGGGGACTGCATTTTGACCAACTATCTTTTTAAAAACTATACGAGCCAAAAGACAGTGAAATTATATCTTCAGTTGGCTAAGAACTCAAATTTTAACATTTTCATATGTAGTAAAAATAGCAATAAAGAGGAGGCAATAAAGAAATTTTGAGGGGGAAACAAAAACTGAGAAATTTTACTGTCAGCCAACCTCCTCAGAAGGATGTACACAGATAAGAAGAGGTGATGATCCCAAATGGAAGATGAGGAGTAAGATGGGTTATTAAGCTAAGATATTAGTAAATATGTAAGTATATTTAAACATAATTCTTAGTACTAAGAATGTCTAATGTGTGGTATTAAAAATAATAGAATTAAAATACTGAATCAAAATAACATAAGAGTAGAGGATAGTAATCAGCTAAATTATGCTGTGATTCTATTTGAAAAGAGGTTGAAGTGTTCAGACTTAGGTATTTTTTAAATACCTAAGAAAACTAAAAGAATAGAGAGTATAACTTCTAAACTGGTCAAGGGAGAGGCAATATACATGGAATAAAAACCAAACTTCAAACAACTTATAAGTAAAAATAAAATTACAATAAAAATTAGAAATTACTTGGCCAGAGTAATAAGAACGCTGCATATCAAAACTTTAAAGGCTAAATTTCCAGTCTTTAAAAAAAAAAATTTATGAGCTGTGCATAGAGGTCTCCAATCACCCCTGACTTTCCAGAAGTAACTATATCTCTTCCATGTCATACTCCTCCCTATATCACAAGGGTCCCCTTACCTACAATCGCCAGACTCCTGACCACAGGATAGAAAAAGAGACCCCTTAAACACAGAAAAAGATATTTCTCAGAGTCAGGCCTTGAGGCCTGATTTTGGTTACTGGGCTAGTTCTGCCTATATTATCCACATAAACATGTAGAGGAGAATTTTTATAACTTCAACAGTGTGAGGAACCAAAGGAGTGGATCTGTCTACTTGAAGACTGTGTTCTTTTCCTGTGTTCATAGTAGCATTATCCACAGTAGCAAGGTAGAAGCAATCTAAGTATCCCTAAACAAATGAATGAATAAACAAAATATGCTTATGTGTGTGACACACACAAACACACACTATGGAATGTTAAATCATTCTTAAGAAGGAATGAAATTCTCACACATGCTACAAAATGGATAGAACTTGAAGACATGCTAAGTGAAATAAGCCAGTCATGATCGAAGGTCCAAAATGACAAATTAGGTAAATGGTATACCTACTGCCTCCCAGGATCAAATAAAAATTACAAATAAATTATGGAACAGTCAACCTCAAGAATCATCTGAAGACTAGCTGAACAGAACTCCTATAAGGATATAAAGAAGTGGCCACATCAAGACAATCTGCAGGCAGGAAGAAGGGGAGGAAATAGAAAGGGAAGAGAAGGGAAGGGGGAAGGGAAAGAATGGAAAGGGAAAGGGGAAAGTAAAGGAAAAGAAGAAGCCAATCACAGAGGACAAATAGTGTGTGATTTCATTTATATGAGATACCTAGAGTAGTCAAATTCATAGAGACAGAAAGTGAAATGTTGGTTGCCAGGAGTTGGGGTGAGGGCATGGGGAGCTGATTTTAATGGGTACAGAGTTCCTGTTTGGGAAGATGAAAAAGTTCTGGAGATGGATGGTGGTGATGGTTACACAATAATATAAATGTACTTAGTGCCACAGAACTGTGTGTCTAAAATGGTTAAAATGCTAAATTTTAGGTTATATATATTTTACCACAAAAAACAATTTCCCCCAAAAAGTAAATTAGAAAAATTAACATAGAAGATAAAATTTCCCATATGACTTAATCAAAAAGAAAAAGGGGAGTGGGTGACAACTAATATTAGGAATAAAAAAACAGCAATAACTCAGTAATTAAATACAGGTGGATATTATGAACATATACATATTCTTTAATAGAAACATTGTAAATATATTAATTCTCCCTAAATTGATCTAAACAGTCAATACAATTATCAGAATTCCAATGGAGTTTTTATGGAACTTTATAAGTTGATTCTAGATGTACCTGGAAGAACAGAATGCCAAGAATATTTGTGACTTTTCCATATGGGTCTTACCTACCCTTCTAGATACTAAGATAAAATCAGAACAATTAAGACAATATAGAAAAAGTTAAAATTCGATTCTTCCCTTATACCATACACTAAAATCAAGTCAAAGCAAATTAAGACTTAAACTGAAAGGCAAAATAAATACAACTTTTAGAAAATGGCATATAGGAGACTATGATCTCAGAGTAGGGAATTACCAACTTTGGGTTCTTCAAAAAACAACATTAAAGAGAGTAAACTGACAGGCTGGGAACTGGGAGATTTTTGCAACTTGTATAACTGAAAAAAGAATTGATATCTATAAAATATAATGAACTCTCACATATTAATAAAGAAAACACACACACACAAAATCAAGAGAAAAATGAGCAAGGACCAGTTATCACACAGAAGAAAATTAACGGCCAATAAATATATGAAAAAAACACTCAAATAGAGAAGTACAAATTTAAAATATGTGGAACAACTGTAGATGGGTTTGTTAATTTGTAGAAAGACCCTGAAGACAGAACGCCATACCTGGTAAAGTTGAGCATACACATACCCTATCCTACTCCTAGGTCTATACCCAGGATCTGAAAGAGTGGTCTTTGGGCATCAGTGGCACTTGAGCCCTCATTAGACATGCAAATCTCAAGTCCTATCCCAAATCTACTAAATGAAACTCCAAAGGTAGGACCCAGCAGTTGGTGTTTTAACAAACCACTAGGTGATTCTGATGCTGCTAAGATTTGAGTCATGCAAAAAGTTAACCTCAGAATTTTGTATTACAAAAATGAAGCAACGTGCATGTCCAGTCATAGGATGGATAAAGAATAGATAACAGCTCAAAAAGGGGAATGAACCAAATTTGTGCTCATTACAGGGAAGAATATCAAAAGCACAAATGTTGTGTTTAATAAGCAAATCAGAGGAGGATACATATATTATGATTCTGTTTACATGAAGTAGAAAACTAGGAATATGTCATTTAGAGATATAGATATTAAAACTATAGCAAAAACATGAGAAATAACCCAAAACTCAAGGTAATATTTGCCTTGGGAGGAGAGGTGGCAGAGGGGGCTACATGCTTGTGGAGGGACCATAGTGAGCTTCTAAGATACTTACTGGTAATGTTCTGCTCCTTTAGCTAGATGACTGGTATTTGACAGTTCGTGTTATTTTCAAACTGTATATATGTTATATGCATTCATTTGTATGCAAACTATGCGAGGCAGTGTGTCTGGGGGTCAGTACCACAGAGCCTATAGTCAGACTACCCGAGGTCAAATCATGGTTCCGTTCCTTCTAGACTTGTGACCTTAGGGAAGCCTCTCAAAACTTCAATGTCTGAGATTCCTCATCTGTAAAATGGGAGTTCCAGTAGTACTAACCTCATATGTGTATATAAAATGAGTGCCTGCTACATAGTAGTAAGCACTAATGGGTGTTTGTTGTTGTTATTCTATTCATTGCTATTTTTGTATGTTTCATATGTTTCATAACAAAAGAAATTCCTTCAGGAAAAAAAGTGAAGCTCGACTATCTTTCTAGAATTGTTTGCTATAATTTTGCTCTGGTGTGAAGGAGTTGATGGTACTGTAAAGATTTTTTAATTTAATTTTGATTGTGATTCTCTCCTGTTGAGCTTTTAGTTTTAACCTGTGGCTTATATCCCGCTTGTTAGCAACATTCTTAGGTTGTTGTTCTCCACTGTGATTATTTTTATAAAGCTTTGCAAAGCCAGCTGGCAGGTATGAGTGAAAAGGCATCCATTGCTTTTTAAAAAGCTCTTCAAGCCGGCCTGGTCTTGTTCACCAGCCCATCTCTCTGTGTGGCAACACATCTGCCCTCCAGGGCGTGGAAACTTATGGGCAGTGTTGTCCCTGGGCAGGCACTTGCCAGGTCAGAGCAGGCTCCTGGGTTCCTGAGAACTGTTACCTACAGTGGCAGGGCTTACAGCGATCTCCATGAAACAAACAGGGCAGGAAAGAAAACCGTTTTCAGTTTACCTTTCAGGGGAGACGACAAACCAAAGCCTGGGAATGAACTCGGTATTAGATAGGTAAGAGTTGAAAAGAAAAGCTATACGTGAACAATTTTATTAATAGCACATAATATCAGGCTGGAGGACAGAAAAATTCTGGTTGTTTTTTGAGATCTTAAGACAGTCAGCACTTAGAGGCAAAGGTGCTCTTTGCCCAGTAACTCCCAGATTCATTCTTTTGGGAAAGTTTAGGACCTAATTTACTTTAGGAACCCAGGCCTGCCAGACACTGGAGAAGAACTTGAAAACAGACCTGGTCCCTGCCTTCTTGGAATTTAAAGTCCTAAGGGGGTGACAGAAGCACAAGGAAGTTACAATATGAATGATTAAAGGGAGGAGCCTAAGCTAGAGCAAGCCATGTCCAGACATCAACCTGAAGATTAAATGAGTATAAACCAGGCAACGGCAGGGTGAGGTGAAAGTGGGGAAGGAGAACATAGCGCATTCAGGGAACCCAGCAGTAAGTGTGGCTGACCACCTAGCGTGCAGTAGTGCCTGCAGGTGAAGTGTGAGAGGTGAGCTGCCCAGCGCATGTCAGATCTTATGAACTCACGAGATTTATGACTATGGAAGTAGTTGTCGGGAAGGAAGTCTATGATAATAATACAGAGTTTATGTAATTGATTCACTCAGAACACATTTTAAACAATCTAATGGTGAAAACATGAAATGTGAATTGTTTCTCTATCCCTGTGTGTTCCTTAGTAATTTAAGCCATTTTGGAAAATTGGAGAAACTTAATTTCAAAGGCATGACTTAGGAATTGTATAAATGATGTTCTCTTTCATGTGTAATATATGTGCACATATCTGTGGGTACCACACTCATGCCCTGCTTCGTGTATCTCCTTGGGAGGCCCATGAATGGAGAGCTCAGTCCTAAAGCCGTGGCAGGTGGCTGCCTGATGGTGCCCTCCCCGCTGGGAGCTGTTCCAATCTTGTCAGGCAACACAGAAATGGGTGGAAGTCAGCCATCCTAATACATTTTAGCCTAAGTCGTAATTGCTGTGATGAAGACAGACCCACTATAATACCAGAGACTCTGAGCTCTTCCTTAGCCAGGATTCGTTTCTCCCCAGTTGTAGTCCAGGGACACAGGTGCACCTATTTAATCATGAGAGCGGAGGGAGTGGGGGCTCCTGGGTCCCAACCTGAGGAGGCTGACCAGATGAGGTCAGCGATTGTTTGACAGAAAATGAGACAGGAGAGATATATAGTCCCCAGGGTGGGCAGCCTGAGAGAAAGACAATAAAGCAAGTGAGAAGAACAAGATATTTCTTCACGTGAGGTTCTGAATGGGCCCATTTGACTTTGAGTTTTGCCAGGTTTGCCCAGTTTTGTCTAGAAATTTGGGACAGAAAGGGGTAGTGCCATAGCCCTTTGGCTTTTATGTTATGTGTAGGTTTTCACACACACACACCCGCCCCCGAGTGTGTTATGAGAGACGAGGTGGTTGTGTAAAGATACGTTTGCAAAGCTCTGGACCCCCACCCCACCCCCACCCCCGCCAGCCTCTCAGGCAGATCTTCTTGATCCCAGTGTGCTTTATTAAGTCCTTTTGCTGTTTTGAACTATCTTGACAAAGGAACTAGAAAATTTAAAAGAGGCTTTGTGGACAAGCCAAATGGAGTGTGGTAGGTTTTTTTTCTTCCTTTCCTTTTTATTGGCATTTGCCCTGAAGTGTAGCAGAGTTGGCAGTTCTGTGAATCTTTTGTGGGTTCATGAAATGAACTGCTTATAGGAAATATCCCAAGCTATTGTAGGGTTGTTGGAAGTCATGAGGTTGGGCTGCACAACCTGTAGTTCGCTGTAATTCCAGTAAAATTTTCTTTTGAGGCCTAAAGATCCTGCACAATTTTCAGAGGGTGCTCAGAGAAAGGCCTGGATGGGTTTTCTGAGGCAAAATATCAACCTTCTGTAAAGCTAGAGGCCTGTGTGGGGTGTCGGGGTCTTTTGGAAGGAATTTAAAAAATGGAGACAGGTATGTAAACACTTAAAAGAAAAGGCTTGATATTTTGTGAGAAAGGAATAAATTACTAATATTACTAAAGGGAAAGGGCATGGGTAAAGCCAAAGAACAGTTAATCAAAATGTGACACAGGTTCACATTCCAAGTGCCCAGGAAAAACTTTGTGAGACTTTGCTTCCTAGTCCTTCATTTCCCAAAACCTGTCAAGAAATCTCATCTTCGTAATTTGGACCCAATGACCCTCAGTCCACCTGCCATGGCACTCAAGAAGTTTGTTACGGGGTATTAAATCTGTAAGTACCACTATGCTGTAAACTCTACAGAGCATCTCCCTAATGAGAGCAACTTTCCTGACAGTCACGTTTCAATTGCTCTTCTTCACATCCATGTGCTCAGATAACTGTGCCTCGATGAGGAGGCCAGTCATCAGGGGAAAGTTAGTAGTAAAACACCCACCAGCACTGACAGCAGGATACTAATACAGGTATTAAATGCTAGCTTGATTACCTTGATAATGTGAAATTTATTTTGGAAAAAGACAAAGGTTAATTTTATGCAGTCTTTCCATGGGCTAGCTGAACTAATTTCTATCAGCACCATATGGTTTTCAAAAACTGTGCCTCAAGTGCAAAGAGGAAGGCCACCATCAATTACAGGTCTTACAAATTCCTCTGTGTCTGACCCGTTATTTGAAGACTAGATACAATCTGCATTTTTGTTTCTTTTTCAAAAATGGTTAGCACGTTCAGATCCATGGGAACTTAGCCATCAACCTGTGATCCGGCGCCTGACAGCCTCCACGGCATGTGGCCAGGCACAGCTCTCCTCAGTGTTATTTATGTGGCCGTTGGAGCAGAGCTAGGTGGCTGCTTGGTTGCCACATCCAGGCATTTTAAAGGGCTTGCCACGGAGGATTAAGAAGGAAGTGGTCTGTTATGCCCCCTCATACTGAAATGTTGCTGTTTGGGATTCAAACTAAAATAAACACGCATCTCCTGAGAAACCAGGGAACTGGTACAGGGGGCAGAGGTGGACGAGGCCTGGTGGGCATTCTTACCCTCTCCTGTGGGGGTGGGAGACTCTCCAGTCTGGGACCTTATACCTGCTGGCACACAAAGCCCCAAGGGACACAATGACAGTGTGGCAGATGGCAGCAGTTATTCTAGTGTCTCAGTAGTCTTTCAGAGTGTACCGTATTTTCCGGCGTTTAAGACGACCGGGCGTATAAGACGACCCTCTAATTTTACAGTTAAAACATAGGTTTAGGCCTATATTCGCTGTTATAAGACTACAGCCTCGGAAGTGGGGGGTAGTCTTATACAGCAAATATAGGCCTAAACCTATGTTTTAACTGTAAAATTAGGGGGTCGTCTTATACGCCAGAAAATACGGTAGTCTCCACACCTAGAGTAGGGGACAGAAACTGGTGTGCACGGCTTTGGTGACTTCAGAGCAGGGCAGGGGATGAGTGTGGCTCAGCTCCCAGCAGTGTGCCTACTACAGGCCTCTTCCAGGATGAGGTGCCAGGGTCTGAACACAACAAAGAGCTCTCTCCCTCACCTCCACCCCCACCCCCACCCCCACCCCCACCCTCCATAGATCCCTGCCAACTTTCCGAAGCTTGGGAGAGCTTTTCTACCTCTTAAATCTAAGAGGCCTGCTCTGAATGCTAAGAGGAATTCCTCCTCCTGTTCCCAAGCACTCTGTTACTGCAGGGCATTAGCAGATGGAGGCTGCCTTTTATATGCAAATATTTGGAACCCATTAATTCCCCAGTTCCTGCCACCAACCCTCCCTCTTGTGAGACCCTGTTTGTACCATCCAAATGGCAAACAGAAGTTCCCTCCCAACTAGAACTATTAAAGACTGTAAGGCATGGTTACAGCCTATGGCCTGAAAAAGACATTTTTGACACTCCAGGGCTGATTCAGATGAGGGCTGGTGGGAAACAAGACTCTACAAGAGGCGGATGATTTAAGGCAAAACTCTTGGGGAGGAGAAAGGCATTTATGTGTAATGAGGAAAATGATAGCTCTTGTTTGTTGACCCCTGACCAAATGCCGTGTACTGTGCAGAATGCTTTATGGAAGGATCTTGTTTATTCCTGGCAGAAACCTTTGAGGTCTGCACTATCATTATTCCAGATTTACAAGAAAAGAGGGGCTCCAAGAGGCTGAGGAATTCTTCCAGAACCACCCATCTCATCTGGGCGGTGGTAAAACCAGGACTGGACCCTGGGCAACCCACACCCACCTTGAGCCCTTGGTATGCGCCACTGAAGAGGTGAAAGAACTGAGAACTGCCACAGAAATGGCAAGCATGGCAGAGGCAATGGAGGATTTACCGGGTCTCCTTCCACCCTGACATTAGCAGTCAGTGGTTGTGAAAGGAGCTTCTGGCCTTCCCATGGCTCTTCAGCCCCTCTTCCTTTTCCGTTTTTCTTCCCGCTGCTGGCCTTTCTCTGCTCCCTCCCTCTGAGCCAAGCCCTGTGAAGCTTGCCAAGTCAGATCCCTCCCAGGCAGCCATTTCTTTAAGCAGAGCTTTGCTGATCAATACTGAAAGCTGCAGCTAGAGAAGAAAAATGTTCTCAAAATACAAAACTTGTCTCCCATGGACACTCTTCATTAGGAGAGAGGGAGTACTTCGAACTGCTCCAGCAGTTCTCTGCTGTCCACCCTGGCTTTCTGAAGAAGGCATGTAGCCCGGCTTCCAGGTCGCGGGCTCCGCAGCCCACTTTCTGGTCCTGGCTGGTGTGCCTCGGAATCACTGCCCTTTCCTGCATTCAGCCACACCGTATTCTCCTGTGTATTTTGAACCTACATTTCATGTTCTTTTTTTATCGCTATTGTATGTTCTTTTTCTTCCTAAGTTTTCTTTTTTACACTTGATGCCCCGCCCCCGGCCCCCCCTCCCCCCCCCCACCTACCAAACCACTGACTGTGTCTGTGAGTTTTTGTTTCTTTGTTACTTTCAGTTTTACATTTCACCTGTGAGTGAGGCCATGTTTTAGTCAAATTTTCTCCCGCTGCTCCCTACACCCCTCAGTTTATGGCCTGTGTACACCCTCGTGTTCAGCCCCAGTACCAGAATCAGTAGAGCCCTCCTATTTTACTGCCACACTAAGCAGTCTCTTTCATTGTCTCCAAACCAGGCAGCCCTTGTCAGGTAGAAAGTGGAGAACAAAGTGAGAGAGAGGGGAAGCAGTGTTCCCAGTCTTCATATAAACCAGTCTTTTTTTTTTAATTGTTAAATTTATTGGGGGTGACATTGGTTGGTAAAAATTACGTAGGTTCCAGGTGTACAATTCTATGTTACCTTGTCTATATATTACGTTATGTGCTCACCACCCAGAGTGTCATCACATAGATGATGCCCCCTCCCTACTCTCCCCCTCCCCCCGCCTTCCCTCGCAAAGCAGTCTTGAGATAAAGCAACCTGCTAATACTTTCATGCTTGTGCAAGTTGGCTCTAGAATGTGGATGCCAGTGAGCTGAAATGGCCACCAGCCTGACTGAATGTTGGAGCCCTGGCCAAAACAACAACAACAACAAAAAAGAACCCTCCCGAGTTGGGTTTCTTGGGGTTGTTTTCAGTTGATCAGTTTATGAGGAAAGCTCCCTGCAAGAGGCCTCATTTTACCTGTTTCGGATTTCATTTCAATACGGGTCTCCTGTAGCAGGAAGGCAATACCAGGAAACTGGTCCTGGAGTTCAGCTGCACTATTAAGTTATTGCATGCAGCACCTAATCTGTCCCTTCAGCTGTCCACACCAACTGCTCTTTGGAAGGGGGGCCATCATATTCACTAGAGAAGCCTGACAAAGAAGTTGTGTGGAGGAATCTGAGCTCCTGACAACAGTGTTAGAAGAGGAGGACATAGGCTTTCTCCCTAAGCTTCCTGCTCAGGTTGAGGTTGTCCTTCCCTGGAGCAAATGGACACCTGGAAGATGGCTAGAAGCTAACAGGTTCTGAGAGGAGAGGGAAATGACTGGGTAGACCCACCATACAGTAAAAGTGTGAAGCAAAACCTCACTCTACTCCTGTGGGATGGAGATCCTAAGCCAAGATATTAACAAAATATGTTCTAGGACTGGAAAAACCCATAGTGTCCCCAAGCAAAGGCAAATTTTCAAATCTCTGTAGATAACCCAGGAAACAATAATGTTTACTATATTTAAGCCCTATTGAAGAGAAGCTTATATCTTACCTTTAAACCCACCATGAGAAACACTAATAAGATATTATACAATGGCCCCCTCCTTCTAGCACCCCTAATAGGACAGGGTGGGAGAAGTTTCAAACATGTGCAATAGAATCAGATGGTAGATATGAAAAAGAACAAAACAGAAATTCACAACAGTGAAAAATATGTCACTAAAATAAAGTAACTTACTGAATTGATTGCACAGTAAACTGCTAAAGCAAGAATAAGTGACTTGAAAGATATCATAGACAGATAAAAAAAGAAACAACTCTGGAAGGTAAAATAAAATCTAATCAGAGTTTATTAAGAAAAATATAAAATATAGAGGGGAGGCAATCTTCAAAAAGTTCATTGCAGAGACTTTTCCAGAATCAAGTATCTTCTTAGTGTGAAGAAATAAAACTAATTTCCAACCATGAGAAATAAAAAGGAATCCTCATTAATATTTCTTAGTGGAACTTCATGCCATCAACAACAAAACAACAAAAATTTTAAAAGCTACCAGTGAGAAAAGACATTTACTTATAAAGAATGATACAAGACAGACTTCTCAAGAGAAGTCAGAAGTAAATGGAATATTATCTCAAAACTGCTATGGGAAAAAGACAACAACAACAAACAAACAGTCAAGTTAGCATTCTATATCCAATAAAGCGATTCATCCAAGATTAAAGGCAAAAATAAGCATTTTGTGATCCAAAGACTGAGTGAGTCTACCCCTCACAGACTGTTAAAGTAATTACTAAAACTATACTTCAACAGGAGAAAATCAAGTCCAGAAGGAAGAAACGGACTTCAGAAAACAAAGGGGGTGCCGAGATGACTCAACAGGTTGAGCACTTGCCTTGCAACGGCAAGGTCCAAGGATTGAATCCTCGCCCCAGCCAGTGCAAACCAACATGCTGAACTGCAGCACAACTTGATGGCTCAGTAGCGAAGTCCTTGCCTTTCATGCAGGAGGCCCCCAGTTCTGCCCTGTGCAGCCCCACATCTATCTGTGTGGAATGAAACTATGTCACAACAAATGATGTACAACTATGTAGAGTACTCTGGGTCCGCCCCCCTCTCCCCTCCCCCCCTTAAAACAATAAAATATATTTTTTTAAAAAGCAAAGAAGTTAGTATATTTGTTTCTTTACATAAGTTAGAAATGATGATAATGACTAATAGAGTCTTAAAAACAAGGTGAAATTAAAACAATAACACAGAAGGTGAAAAAGGCATTCCTTTTATTTCCAGGAGGCAGACATAAATATTGACAGCTGATATACTAAAAAATTAATATATTGTATGTCAACTGTAATTGAAAAATAAAATTCTTGTAATATAAGCATAAATGCTTAAAAAACAGAAATAGTAAACTAACTTCTAAAACAGTAGAGGGTGGGAAAGCTGGGATGGCTCAGTGGGTTAAGTGCTCACTTTGCAGCTTGGGGGACCGAGGATCGAATCCCGGCCCCGGCCCGTGTGGACCCATATGCTGAACTGGGGAGTGCCCCCAGTTCAGTTCTCACCGGGGCGAGACCCGGCCCAGTTCCTGCCCTGTGCAGCCTCGCCCACCTGTGGAATGAAACTATGTGGAAAAACCAATGATGTGCAACTATGGAGACTGTTCTGGGCCCTTACCCTTCTCTCTGTCTCTGTCTCTATATCTCTCTCTCTGTCAAAAACAATAAAAATATATCTTTAAAAAAAATAAAAATAAAACAGTAGAGGGAGGAAAAAGGTACCGGTATTACAGAAAGCTATCAACCTGATAGAAAGCAGAAATGAAGAAAACGTAATAAATAGGAAATACAAAATAAGTGTGCGTTTATCTCTGATTATGAATGATGTCAGAAAGATTTAACTTACATCTTACTCACTATAAGATTAGACTTTATTTTAATTAGCCATGTACCACTAACGCAATATACTTAAAATAATACAAAGTTTAGAAGTCCTACTCTGCTTTGTGGATTTTATTATTGAAAAACATTAATGAAAAGATAGCACTGAAAATGACTATGATTTCCTAAGACATTGGCGTATCACCATTGACTAAGGATAAAAGATGGGGAAGACTCACCTTGGAAGTGAAAGTAAGTTAACATTAAGACTTCTTCCTAAGTCTTAATTGGGGTCTACAAAGGAAATTAAGAAGCATCATTGGAGAGAAGAACTTGTGGCATGTGTCAAGGAAGCCCAGACACAAGAGAGCTTGAAGTGTGCAATGGCACGGGAGCTCCAAAAAACAAAGGGGAATTAATTCAAGAAGAAAAGGCAGAAGACTTCGAGGATAAAGAAGATATATTTCTGTAGGAGAAAGGGTGAGCAGAATGGGTATTGAGCAGAAGCCTTTAGATCAAACTTTAACAGGACAGATTAGTAGGGTGTTAGCCTTATTGGTAAGACATTAAGGAAGAAAATGCGAAGAAATTGAGGAAGCAAGAATGGATTTCTCTCTCAAGAAGGTCAGCACCTAAGGGAAGACAGAATGGATGGTGAAGAGAAATGCAGGCTCTAAAGTTATCTTGAAATAGGCAATAACCATTTTAAAGAATAAAACCTTAAATTATCTAGAGCCCTTAGGGAAATTAGTTTCCTGGGTAACCATCTTTTCTAGGTGACCTAATGCTGCTTTTTAAAAAACCAAAGCTAATTTTGACCATTTTAAAAATACCCAAAGTAGGGGATGCTGGGATGGCTCAGTGGGTTGAGCGCTTGTCTTGCAGTCCCGGGGTCCGGGGATTGATTCCCAGCCCCAGCCCATGCGGACCCATATGCTTAACTGGGGTGTGCCCCCAGTTTGGTTCTCACTGGGGTGAGCTCCATGCAGGAGGCCCCGGCCACATTCCTGCCCTGTGCAGCTCGTGCCCACCTGTGGAATGAAACTATGTAGGAAACCAGTGGGACTTTTTTGCCTCATTAGCCACAGGAGCTGTCTTGAATTCTTTTATCTGCTTTTTGACATCTATAAGTATCTTTCTTTTACTGTCAGCCATCTTTTACCATAATTTGCCATAGCCTGTTCATGTCTAGCCTGTTCGTGAGTTGGGTTAAGGTGTGTTCAGCCCTAACAGATCAATGTACTCAGTATATTGACTCAGCCAGGTTTTTGAATTTGCAAGTCTAAGGTCCAAACCCTGGTCAATCACCAGAATAACAAACACAGATATTTTTGGTAGCCTTTCCCTATGTGGTTATAGCTCAAGTATACAATTTAATATAAAAACAAGTAACCTTGGGTAAGCATCTGAAAGGCTCTTAATATAGTACAAGAGCTACAATATATGAATTTGTGGGAATTTATTTGACTCTTTAGCCAAAGGCCTCTTTGCAGGCCTTCCTGTTTATTTCCTGATCATAGCAGAACTATAATAGGGCTAACTGGCTGTATCTTCCCCCAAGTATAGAGATTTCTGACTCAAAGCTGATAATTCAATACCAGTAAAAAAAAAAAAGGAGGTATCTTCCTTCCCACCTACTACCCATCCTTCATGAGGAAAGGCATTTATTTTCTTATTAAATAACTGAAATGGCTTCTGCTCTGCCAACTGTAGTGTGTGCTACACTCGTCTGCTACCTGGCTGTACAAGGAAATTTGAGTTTCAAAGACTCTAACCTGGAATCTAAACAATCCTGAAATCATTCACCACAAACCTTGGTTTCAATGGGGTTAGATGCATGTCTCTTCTAACATGAGAACTGTAAATTCATAAAGGATTTTCACAGAAGGAAATGGAGATTTCTAGTGTTCTGAATTCCTTAACTCACAGTTCTGAAAACAAAGCTGAGACATTCCAAGTAAGGAAAGGCTACTAGTAATATCAGGGTGGTCTCATGTTAAAGGCCTAGAGACTGGCTTCCAAGAAGACTTCCTTGTAAGGTGACATTTATTATCTTGGTGATTTACCAAAGTCAGACTTTTAGCTTTTCAGGTTCAGAAGAATTTCATTGAATCAACATAGAAAGAACAGATTCATGTCACTGCTGGGCTTACCTTAACCAAGTTTACGAGATTGATCTGCAAATCAAAATGCCAGTTGACATTTATGTGGACAAATATAACTGACTGATATTGTTAAAGTACAAATGACTAGCTCATTCTTTCCCTGTAGGCAGGCTACACAGGGAGGCAGATCATAACCAGGTTATTTGATGAACATGAAATTAGAGTAAAGGTGAATCGTGTTTAGTGGCAAAGGCTAAGAGAGTAACCTAACCACACTAAATTTGGCCCTACCAATAGAACTAAATTTCCTTGAAATCTGTTGGTTAAGTCTTTCTAGTTTGGATAGACATATGCCAGTGTTTTCTTAATTTTTTATGCCTCAAGGCTAACCTAGGCCAACATCTACCCAAATTACCTCCCACCCACATCAGTCTTCCTCTAGATGTTAATACTTTACACCAGCTTATAACATAGTCATTCTTTTTTTTTTTTTTTGACAGAGAGAGAGCGAGATACAGAGACAAAGAGAGAGCGAGATACAGAGACAAAGAGAGAACTGAACTTGGGGAACTCCCCAGTTCAGCATATGGGTCCGCACAGGCCGGGACCAGGATTCAATCCTTGGTCCTCGGCACTGCAAAGTGAGCGCTTAACCCATTGAGCCATCCCGGCTTCCCCTAACATAGTCATTCTTTTGCTTAAGTTTACAGTTTAAATCTCAATGAGAAATCCTATTCTCAAATTCTTGGGGATTTCTCGGTGTACTTGCATTGATCAAGAGGAAAATGTGGCATTGATAAAGATAGGGAAGCCGCTCACCCACACCAAAGTTTATCAGTCATTACCAATAAAACCTTCACATTCCTGTGCTACCTGTATATCACTAATATTTTTCTTTAAATAGACTCACTTTTAAAATTCTTTTTTTATATTTATGGAGAGTAATTATTTTTATCTTCAGTGCATATTTATTTTTATTTTATTTTTGACAGAAAGAGAGAGAGATACAGAAACAGAGACAGCTAGAGAACTGAACTGTGGGAACTCCCCAGTTCAGCATGTGGGTCCACCTGGGCCGGACCCGGGATTCGATCCTCAGTCCATCGGGGCTTCAAAGCGAATGCTTAACCCGCTGAGCCATCCCGGCTTTCCCTCAACTCACTTTTAAAAAGCAAATTTATTTTAAAGGGATATTTATTCAACCACAAATGGAAAATCTATCCTTTGTTCTAAAAGGAATGTGGTCCTAAAAATAAACATACTGAAAATAAAAGCTCTTGTTTTTCCCATGTACTTTAGCAAGACACTGTTTGCCATGGAAAGTTGAGCCTGAGCAGATTCCATGTTGATGCACTAGCATCAAAGTCAGACTCTCTCCTTGATATCATCAAAACCTCAAAAGAACCATTTGCAACAACATGGATGGACCTTGAGGTCACCATGTTAAGTGAAATAAGTCAGACTGAAAAATCAAGAACCATGACTTCACTTATATGTGGAATATAAAACTGAAAGTAACAAAGAAACAACAATTCATGGACACAGTCAATAGTTTAGTGCTTACCTGAGGACAAGGGGGGAGGGGAGTGGAGTGGAGGGAGGGGACATCAGATATATGGTGATGGAAGGAGACCTGACGCTGGGTGGTGAGCACATAATGCAATGCATAGACGATGTAATGTAGAATTGTACACCTGGGACCTATATAATTTTTACCAGCCACTGTCACCCCAGTAAATTTAACAAAAAAAATGTCTGAGCAGTGGAACAATTTAGTAAGT
The DNA here is from genome assembly GCA_004027555.1 of Craseonycteris thonglongyai. NCBI lineage: Eukaryota > Metazoa > Chordata > Mammalia > Chiroptera > Craseonycteridae > Craseonycteris > Craseonycteris thonglongyai. Next base: position 52,124 of record PVKE010005385.1, read on the forward strand.
TTTTAATGTATCTTATGTCTTATCTATCTACCATCAAAAAATAACTTAAACATTAGGCAATCCACATTTGGGGAAAGGATAACCTAGGCCAGGGGTATCCAACCTTTTGGCTTCAGTGGGCCATATTGGAAGAATTGTTTTGGGCCACATATGAAATACACTAATACTAACCACAGATGATGAGCTTAAAAAAAAAACACAAGAAAATCACAAAAATCTCATAATGTTTTAAGACAGTTTACGAATTTGTGTTGTGCCGCATTCAAAGTTGCCCTGGGCCGCATGTGGCACTCAGGCTGCAGGTTGGACAAATTTGACCTATGCTTTTTGGGACTTTAAGGGTGTCTGAAAACTGTTTATCTAGCAGTGGCGACGCCTCCTTTCTAGCCTTGCCTGACCCTAGGTGTTGCCTGATGCTGCACTGATGGTCTCTCCTGCTTCTCCCTGCACAGGTACACACTGGCAGCTCAGGACCTGGTGATGCGTGCCCGTGGTGTCCTGAAGGACAGAGGATGGCGGATATCTAATGACCGACTGGGCTCTGGAGACGACATTTCTGTATATGTCATTCCTTTAGTAGATGGAAACAAACTGTCATGAAAATGGCTGAAGGGATTGGAAGAACAGAAGGAAGGAAGCTGGGATGCCTCTTGGCAGTGAAGGGCTGGGCAGTGCCCCGGCCGCATTCCAGGTGATGCCACCTCTTCCCAGCCCGGGTGGGGAGTTTGCTGCTGGAAGGCCTCTGGCTGTGCTTCAAGAGGATTCTTAAGTTTCAGTTTCCTCTTCAGTAACAGGTCTGGATACTCAAAAGCAAAACATAAAGGCTGCTACTGAGTGTTGTGTTTATTTTGGTTCCTTTAATAGGCCTCTTCGGTGGCCACTGCCTAGGTTGGTACACACATATTTATTTTATCCAGAGGAGCTGGGGCAGCCATTTTCAGGTTTAACTGGCAGAAGGCTGTTCAGCCTGTCAAGCTGCAAATTTCTCTACAACTTAAAATTGCTGCATTGGAAAGTTGGGGATCATGCCTCAGAAAGTGTGAGCACCCGCCTTGTAGTAAGCCTGAGATTTATTTCAGGGAATGCTATCTGTGTGTGTATGTCTATCTCCGTTTCTTTTATGTTCTTGGGGTGAGGCAGGGATTTAGGGGTGGGGGGATATTCCTTGAATCATAATTGTTTCCCTCCCATATAACAGGCCTGGCTGGGACTTTCCAGCTCCTTTCTGAGGAATCTGTGTGTCAAGAGTCCAGCCCAGGCTGTCCCCATATCCTGTTGCCCACACCACCCAGGCAGCCATCTGGAGCAGTGCCCTGGCTAACAGAGTGCTTGCTGCCTTTGTTGTGTAATAGTTTGTTCCCAAGTTGAATTTTCTCACTAAATCAATGTGTTTTCATGAAATCTTGGGTGTTTCTTTGGACCAACAGTTCCTCTATTGTTTTCTAGGGTTCCCCTTGTGTGGCTTGAGGTTTCTTTGTTTCTGAGCCTGGGTTTTCATTTCTGGAATGGTTCCCCACCCCCCGCAGTGCCATGGGGACACACAGAAAGCAGTGTTTAATAGAACAGTATATACGATGTTACTTATCTCAGTCAGTCCACCATACCTAATTTCAGGACCGTCCCTCCCTCCAGTTTGGATCCAGGTTCCACAGGCTGTCACTGTCCCCAAGCCCAGTCCAAACACCACATCAGTATCAAAGTGTGTCAAGGAGCAGAGGCCTACTCTACCCCATCATCTCTAGGCAAGGCCCACTCAGAATGGCCTTTTAATAAAACTGAATTTGAATTGGGTTAACTGGTCATTCTCAAGTGATACACCTACTCCTCCACAGAATCGTGACCCAGCCACCGAACCACTCAGACCCCTCACTGTCGCTCCATCTCTGAGTGTTCCTCACAAGAGCAGCAGAAGCAGTAGACAGATCAGATCAACCTACTGCTTCCCTGCCAAGAGAAATTGCAGACCAGGTATCTGGAAATCTGTTCTAGCTCTCAGATTGCTTCTGTGCATTTGGGGACCATGCACAGCAGTGGCCAATGACCAAGTCTCCCTCCTGCAGAGCTCCTGTAGTATCATCGCCTTCTTGACAACTTTTTGTAATTAAAACATTCTTCCCACCTAATATAAAGGTCATTGGTGTGATCCCCCAAATGCTGGAGAGTCAATTCAGTTCTTCCGTTTGTTTGAACCAGAGGAGAGGACAGGAACCTTTCCTTTGGGATAACTGCCTGCATTCCTAGAGTTGTAGATATTTTCTTAGGAATGGCCTGGAGCCTGCCTACTCAGGAATGTATTCATCAGAGTGTAGAAACAAGTACTTGGGAATTCACCTATCAGGTGGTTGCCCAAATGTTGCCTGGGAAGAACTGGACCACAACCTTGTCAGGAGTCCTCTTCATCTGACAGTGTCCCTCCTCCTTTGGTAAATCTTAGTTACCCCAAACATCTCATGGAGAGAAGTTCGTGGTAAACTTTGTTTCTTTGGCAGAATATGAGCCATGGGAAAACATGCAGGCCCCGTACAGCAGTGTGGTCCATATTTCTGCCCTGGCTCAGAGTCACATATGGACTGGAAACTTACAAAAGTTCTCCTTAGAAGACTCAGAGCCACTAGCTTGCGGAAGCTGGTCTTACAAGCAGTCACCTCTTTCCTGTGTTCCCACTGCCTTGTACTTATTTCCTTTCCTGGCTTCTATCGGGGCCCTACCATGAGCTTCTCTAGTTTTATTTGAGCCAACAGAGTTGGGAGTTTGGGTATAGACATCATGTAGATGTCATGACAACCTCCTACTCAATTCATCAATTCATTTACTATCAAGACATGTCTTGGGAAAAACTCTGGAACCTCATTCAATTTATCCTAAAGTCTTAGCATTTAGTACTACTGGTTTTGGTTAGAAAAGTGCCTAGGAATTCTTTTCATAAACCCCTGTGGGTGGAAAATCTCATTATCATGATTCTCTGGGGGAAAGGGGTAAAACTACAAAAGGGGTGAATAAATCAAATGGGGAAAAAATGATCTGTTAATACCCACAGCAGATCAGCACAGCACTGGTAGTGCTCTGTGAATTGAGCGTACTTGGTTTTGGCTATATTTTTCACCCAGGGCGCAAGTCATCCCATCCCTGAGCAGTGACTGTGTCTATGTAGCAGGTCAGCCCCTTTGAGCATTCCTAGAAAGGTCAAAAGGCAAAAAATTCTGCAGAACATATTTATACATGGTTCTGAAATGTTATGTAGTTGAGTTATAGCCAAATCTACTTGCTCTCATAACCTCAGAGGAAATCTTATTTAATAAAAAGCTTTCCCTTTCTAGTCAAGTCTTTATTTTTGTCTTGGAGTGAAAGTGGCCACTTCTTAGGCTCTTTCAGTTCTAAATCTCATTGTGGGGCTGGCCTCTGCTCTTTAGAATATTTGGTGACACTTTCTTCCTTAAAAGAGAGTAAATCACATGCTTTAGCATTTTCCCAGGCAACCACCAAACCTGTGTTCTCGTACACCTGAACTCAGAGCAGGGCAAGCAGTCAGAGCTGAAGGGATGCTCTGTGGTGGGTGTGCTTCCACAACTGTTCTTGGAGTGGAAAGGGAAAAGGGCAGGTCAGGCTGGGTCAGGTACTCAGCTGTCTACTAGGACAACGCCTGAAACATGGGAATTTCTATTCTATTCCATAGTACACAGCTTTGAGACATTTGGAGTATTTAATTTTTTAACCCCTAGCCATTTAGCTCCATGGGGTTGTATCCGTCAGCTGTGCTAACCGTCTTCTTACTCTTCAAAGTACTTCATTTACTTCCTACAGCTGTAGGTAGATACTGGTGAGCAGCGATGAGTCCCAATCCGGATTTGGCCGTAGATCTTGGCCATTCAGGTAGGGTTTTGGTTTACCAAGACTAACATGAAAATACTTGGGACAAAAACTCTCACATCTTTAAATTTTGGATTCTCCTCTTGATCTCACCTCATTTCTCATCTGTCAATCAACTTTATCTACAAGGCCATGAGTGGTCAGTGGTTTTCTTTCCACCAGTTTAAGGATCTCACCTTCCCTTACATGACTTAGCAGCTCCACTCTTTTCAGAGTGAATAGGTTAAGTTTTCATGAGATTCTGTTTTCAGTACATTAGTGCTTCTGGGACACTTGAGAAAGCAGTGAGGGTCATTGTCCATGCAAAGAAAACCAGGCTGACCCCAAAAGGTACCAGATCTAAGAAAATAGTAAGAACAATAAATTAACAACTTGCATTTTTGAGGACTTTTATAGAGAAATTTTGCATCCTTCACACCATACACAGCCCACCTTGCTGAGCAAATTGTGGTGGTGTGTGGGTGATGTGGCTTATGTCTACACACTGGAATTTTTCAAAGGATACTACACGAGTGACTTGCCTCTTATGTGAGCACCGGGGCAGACTGAGTGCCAGTCTGGGGAGTATTGCACTTTCTAATCCATGATGTTATCTGTGTAAATAGCTTTAATTTTTCCTTTGTGTCTTAGATGAAGTTTTGTTCATGTACAGACCAGGTAGACAGTGATCAAATAAGGCTGTATATGTACTGTTGTTTTCTAATGTGATGTACTTGAAGAAGCTCATGTCCTCCACTTTTCCATCTTTCCTAGTATTTTGTGTTTGTTTAGTGAGTCCCAAGGTTACTCTTTTACTATTGTTTTGACTCCATTTTCTTTGTTTCTTCTGGAGACCCGGGGAGGTCCCCAGTGGATATCGTTTGTAAGGAATGTATCATAAGGTCTGGGTTGCCAAGAATACCCTACATACAGTGAATGAGAGGAATCTCCCTGAAAATGGTTTCAGAACTATGTACCCTTCCTTAATGCTTTGTGATTGTGAAACCTTGAAATTTGTAACCCAAAAGTGAAAAATGTTTAGTAATGGGGATCTATTTTGTGTTTTGAAACTTAGATGCAATGTTCCCTGGAAGAAGCTAAAGAAATGAATATGCTCAATGACATTTTAAAATAAAATAAAATATTATATATATATATATATATATATGTGTATATATATATATATATGTATATATATATATATATATATATATATATATATATATATATAGGACACCTTTAGCAAAGTTTTGTGTGTCATTTCTTTAAATCACTATGAAGTGTCTTCATATCAGGTAATGGAATGATGAATGTCATGGTCTAATATAGAATTATCAACTGTGAACAGACTCAAAAGAAAATCGAAAGGGAATGGATGCCAACATTATTCTGTTCACAGGAAAAGCAGTAAAGGTTATATACATTTCAGCAGTGCCACCAGAAGAAGGACCATGGATAGTACTCCCAAAAGGTATCCTTTTCAAAATTTTATTGAGGTATAATTAACATAGAATATTATAGTAATTTCAGGTGTACAACCTAATGTTTTGATATTTGGATATATTGTAGAATGATCACCATAATGTATGGTTAACATCCGTCATCATACTTAGAGAATTATTTTTCTTGTCATGAGAAATTTTAAGATTTATTCTTTTTGCAACATTCAAATACACAATAAAGTATTATTAACTGTAGTGGCCCTGCTGTATGTTACACACCCAAGACTTATTTATTTTATAACTGGAAGTTTGCACCTTTTGACTCCCTTCACTCATGTTCATCTACCACCACACCTCTGACAACCACCAATCTAATCTGTTCTCTGTATTTTGAGTTAGTTTCTTTCTTTTTTTTTTAAGATTTGACATCTAACTGAGATAATAATGGTATTTGTCTTTGTCTAATTTATTTCACTTAGTATAGTACCTCAGAGTGTACCTGTGTTGTCCCAAATGGCAAGATTTTATTTTTTATGGCTAAATAATATTCCTCTGTGTGTGTGTGTGTGTGTGTGTGTGTGTGAGAGAGAGAGAGAGAGAGAGAGAGAGAAAGAGAGTGAGAAATTTTCTTTATCCATCCATCAGTCAAGGGAGATTTAGATTGTTTCCATATCTTGGCTATTATAAATAATGCTGCAATAAACATGGGGGTACATATGTCTTTTCTGAGCCAGTGTTTTTCTAATTCTGTTTCAATAAATATAAGTCAATTCTGTTTTTAATATTTTGAGGAATTTCCATACTGTTTTCCATGGTGGCTGTACCAATTTACATTTCAGGGTGGATATGTTAAGCTTTTATGAGATTCTTTTTTCAGTAAGTTAGTGCTTCTGGGACAAGGTTTCCCTTTTCTCCACATCTTTGCCAATACTTGTTATTTCTTGGCTTTTTGATAATAGTCATTGTTAACAGGTATAAGGTGATATCTCATTGTGGTTTTGATTTGCATTTCCCTGATTGATTAGTGATGTTGAACATATTTTCATATACTTGTTGGCCATCTGTGTGTCTTTGTTGGAAAAAATGTCTATTTAGATCTTCTGCCCATTTTTTCTTTAAGATTTATTTTTATTGTTTTTGACAGAGAGAAGAGGGAGGGCCCAGAGCATCTCCATAGTTGTACGTCATCAGTTTTCGACATGGTTTCATTCCACACAGGTGGGCGGGGTTCACGCAGGGTGGGAACTGACCTGGGGGCTTCCCACATGGGAGGCACACCCCCTCAACCCAGGGACCAAACTGGGGGACAAGAGGCGAAATGGAGGCCTCCCATATGGGAAGCACACCCCAGATCAGCATATGGGTCTACACGGGCCAGAATTTGATCCTTGGTCCCCAGGGCTGCAAAGCGAGTGCTTAATTTACTGATCCATCCCAGCTCTCCCCATCTGTCCATTTGTTAATTGCATTGTTTTTTTTTAATTGAATTGCATGAGTTCTTTATGTATTTTGCATTTTAACCCCTTATCACAAGGGTGGGCAAGACGTTGATCTCGGCCCATCAGTGGACTGTCAAGCAATTTTGGGGTGACCGCTTGAATTAAGAAAAAAAAATTCCGAGGAGATCCAAGATGGCGGCACGAGAGGAGAACGCTGATAACTGCCAGGGAAGGGCCTTGTGAACAGAGGGGAATCCACAGGGGAAACCCTGAGAAGAAACCTCAACTAAGACAAAGAAAAAATCCTCAAGGCTGCCAGGGAAAAACAAAACATAACTTTCAAAGGAAAACCTATCAGGCTGTCACCAGACTTCTCAGCAGAAACTCTGCAAGCCAGGAGGGAGTGGAGCCCAATCTTCAAAATATTAAAAGAGAGAAATTTCCAGCCAAGAATCAACTATCCAGCAAAATTAACCTTTAGATATGAAG